>JAJJWW010015876.1:0-59598 GCA_023531295.1 Papaver armeniacum
CAATCGTCCTAGAAATCCAATGGTTTCTATTTTGCTTTACAAACATACAAGTTTAGAGTCAACTAAAGTTGACGGACCAAATCGGTTGTCCGTCTAGGTATTTTAAGTTTGGTTTTCTTTTTCCATATTAACCCCTCAACCATGGTTTAGGAGCCAACCGTAGTTACTCCTTGAATCGAGAATATGGTTAGTTTTTATGACCCGTATTTAAAATGGATACTGCATATATATGGAAGATTAATATTTTCTCTCCAACAGAAATCACCAATCTCCGCAGGGAGTACTGATTGGCAGTGGATGGAGCATTAACAAAAAAAATTGTAAAGAAACCCCATTCTTAGTTTGGTTTATTGAGTGCTGCAATTTTCAATTTTCAATTCTAATTCAGTAAGTTACTTTAGTTGATTCCTTTTGATTATCTACCGTGTATTTAGTTGTTAAGGATAAGATTTCTAAATTTTCCCTTTTTGCAATAAGGTTCAATTAGAGATTTATAATATTTTTGTGTACTAATTTGCGTTTTCACTTTGTTGTTCAATTTTGTAGGGATTTGAATACGTAAGTATTTAGGAGATTATCAGTCTTCTTCCTACGAATTTGGTAGAAACAAAGAGTTCAAGAATAATGGGAGATCCTTTAGATGGATTAAGGTCTTTAATGGCTTCACATAACCCTCCTCTTCATGCTATGAGTGTACCTTCTAAAGATTATCATCAGGTCAACTATTTATCACCTTTTAATAGTCTTATTCGATTTCACCTTATACATAGATCACCGTTTGTGTATCGATATCCGATTGGTCAAGTCATTATTGATGATTACCGACTAAAACCCAAATGAGTGCATACTATGTTTTCTGTAAAGTTTCAATCTTTTTGATATTTTTTTCTAATGACGCCATACTAATGTAATAAGGGAAATTATTGTTGATTTCTTGCAGAGTGAATATGTTTCCGCTGAGGATAAAAGGCGTGAATTTGTTTCGGGTTCTTCGAAGTCTTGGTTAGTATAATATATTGATTTTACTTCAATCCCAATCAACCGATGTTAATCTTTATAGCTTTGGGTATCTAGAAATCTTGAAAAGTTCATGTTTTGAAGTCTGATTTTTTGAATTTTTCCAGGTTTGGCACTTGTGACAAAAGGATTATGCACGATTATGGACTGATGGACGGTACTTATTGCAAGCAACACAACAGCTGAGTGATCGATGGAAACTCATGCGTATTGGAGAAGATCCAGATGTCGAGACATGGTTAGCTTATGTGAGTAATTGCTACTGCACTGAGACGTTTGCAGTGGAATATATAATTGAGTATGCTGAAAATATTATGATTATTTTGGTGTAGATATGTGTTAATATATCTAATTTTTATCTTCCCCTATATCACTAGAATTTGCCAAACTATGCCACTTTGTTGGGGTAGACCGTGGTGTGTATCGAGATACCGCACAAAGATGGGAGAATGATTTTGCTAAAAACAACTAAAACTAGTTCAATTGGGAACAAACTTGGTAGACGATGTATGGGAATTTCGCCCACCTCAGTTAATCCCGTTATTGTACAACCTCTAGAATTTGCAGGTCGTTCGTTGCGTAAAAATTGAAAGACTCGCGAGAAAAGCTCCCAAGGAAAAAGCTCGTGGTATCATTTTCACAACACTCTGGATGAGGTAATGCACAATTTGGTGCTTGGGTAAATGGCTTTCCCGTTGGCCGTGTCGATTTCCAGTTTATTGAGCTTGATTATATCTCATTTTGGAACTTTTGTATCTATTCGTAGCTTGGCTATATAATGTTCGAAGTAAGTGATGTTTCCTACTCATTCCCGTTGTTCATGCATTTTCCATTGTGACAACAAATTCACTTTCTTTATGTGGACAAAAAGAAGATTTCTAATCGAGGTTAGTAGTTGATTATGTGTTTATACTGTGTTATTAAGGAAGGAAGACTTAAGGTAATCTTGATTTTCATTTACAATATACATTGTTGTCTTAGCACCTGGATACATTGCCCACGATTTCAAAGGTCTTATTGTTAGGTTAGATTCTATTTGTGGATCTGTTCACTAAAAGATCCCATCCTTATTTTTGTAGAATTGATAACCGATTTATGGAGCTTCTTTTTCGATACAAAGGTGCAAGCCCATATGGAAAAGAATGGAATACAAGTCTCGTGATTATGAATCGCAAGCTCGAGATGTGGCCTTGCTTGCATCCGGGTCATTTCAATTCTGCAATGAAGCTTTGGCTTTAGTTAGTCAGTGGGCTATTTGAACTCAATGGTTAAAAGACAGTTCCAGACACGCACATGTGATTCTCGCCGCAAACCGCATGTAAGCAATTTGAATTGAATATAGTCAGCTTAGCATGTACTTTTTATTCTTTTCGAATAGTTTATCCTTCGAATCGCCTACTTGTTATATCTTATGGAAATTTCAGCCAAGTGCAAGGGAAGTTGAAATGTTATTTGAGTTGTTCAAGAGTATTAGCAGTTCAGTGATTGATGATAGTTTGATTTATTAAGGTATGAACTTATCATGGCTCTCCTTGTGCTTTTTAGACTTTTGATGTCATTTGTGTTGTCCTTGTTATTGCTACAATATGAGTTTATTCTCTAGTGTATTTTCTCATGTCACACCCTTATGCAAAGATGTTCATTTCCTTTGTTTTCCTTCCCTCTAGGTTATATGTTGTGTTTATGTTGTAAAGTTTTGGGACATAACTCTTTTAGTGTTACTACATTTTGCTGAGGTAATTGTTGGTTGAGAGTTCGTAGAGCTACTAAATGTGCAACTTGGATTATTTATGATCTAGCTATTGGTTTAGCTTATTAAAATAAGGCCTACTTTCACCATACCAACTTACTAAATCCCATTTGATTGTCTAGATGCTTGGTTTTCATCAATTTGAGGGTGTGAATGTTATAATAAACCAAACCTAATCGGCTAATTTTACTTTAAAAACTTGTTTTATTAACTTAACCTAATAATTTGTGTAGAGTTTGTTATTCTTTCTACATTTAGGCGCACATGGTGTTGTTGATTAATCTCATATTATAAATGAGTTAGTTTTTAACTGTCATTTATCTAAGTCATGGGCGTCTCATATTGTATATGATACTTAGGTAGAACTTGTGAATGATCAACGGATTCACAGGTAATTTTACAAGATGAACACCACCTTGTGAAAATTACCTTCCATGAGCAAATTCTCTTTGGACTTTGTTTGCTAGTTGCTATCATTATCAAGAGAAATGTCCGGGTGACCAGACATCAAAATTTGTATTTTAGAGATGATTATCTTTGTTGTCTTGCATTTGTTGTTTATTTCTTAGTAAACTAGATTGTTCATTACTCCCTTCTAGACAAAGGTATATGAGTCTCAGCTAAGGTATATGGCACGAAAAAAAATAAACATATGTTGTTTCTAACACTGTCCAATAAAATAAATTGGGTAGTGTAACACAAATGCCGTAAATAATAAACTGGGTATGCAGTTAGTTGATCATATAAAATAAATTGGGTCGATTGGCGTATTAATTTATTTGGATTTTGTTCTCGCAGATGACTCATGTGAATTTGAAATGCATGGAGCTCCGTCAAATACATAAAGTCATTGTGAATAAGATAAGAGCTTTAATTTTGATAAAGACATAAAGTCATGATACTGCTTTAGTTTATACTGCTGCTCGGCTAGCTTCATCTTCAAGTAAAGCTGTAAAGATAAATATATTTTGTTTTTTTGTATGTGGCACTCCTTTGTTTTGGTGTCTATATATCTTGGATGGATTGGTTGATACATACTAAGTGCTTTAGGTGTTAGAGAAATTATCATACCGGAAGTGCTTTGGGGTGTTGGCTAAATTTTAGTTGATCTTGAACTATATGTGCTTTTTAGGTTTTAGTCGCATTCCGAACTCTGCAGGTCCTCGAATTTGCAATTTTTCGAGTTGTCAGAATGCTAAACAGCTAGATGTCTTTCTTTAAGGGGATGCATGGATGCTTCAGGGACTTCAAGTTTATGCAATTGTGATTCATTGAAATTGTTGACCTTCTCTTAAATTTGGTTGTGTTCAATTGACTCAGTTTTGTTGGTCTTATTCTATGATTTTGATAAGTATTCGACCGATGATTGGCAAGATATTGGTGTTATCAACTTTCTTATTGATATTTTATCAAAAATGAACTCTAGACAACATATTGATAAATCATCTTCTTAAGATTAAACATATATTTTTCCCAACACGCACGGTCCTGTAAAATAAATTGGGTAACATAGTAGGTCGTACAAAATAAACTGGGTATGCTGGTGCATGAGAGTATAAATTAAATGGGTATTGATCTGGATAGTCATGTATGTTAAAATGGGTTTCTTAGCAAGCTCTAGCTTCACTCTAATAAGAACTTCAAGATAAAAATGCACATCAGTTCCGCTTACATAATATTACGAAATACGACATATTATTAGGCTACTCGTATATAGCAAACATTCTATGATTCGAGTAATCTTGATTTTTTGAATATTCTACTAAAAATTTAAAACCGAGATTGGAATGATACCAACTTGTTAACTTTATTAACAAACTGAGATTGGTAAACCAATCATTTATTTAATACAGAATTCATCCATCCAAATAATGCAGAAGATTCATAATATCCTCACTGAAAGCAACTAAAATACAACCACCTCATAAATAACCTTGACGCACTTGTGGATAGTAGCTCTGCTTTGACCTTCCAGTGATAGCCTCGTTGCATTTGTGGACAATAACTCTGCATTTGTATAAATTCAACCTGCACCAATTAATTAATGATTGCAATAATGGTAAGCATTCATGAAGACAACACACCAAGGCGTTTAAAGGGTAAAATAGAAATTACCTTTTCCCATTCTTCCCAACAACCAAGAAATCAAGGGTGAGTTTAATCAAATTTGTAGCATTCAATCACAACATATTTGAGATATTCATCGGCAAATAGACGCTTTAAGAAACCGAGTCTCGGATCGTAATTGTTGCAAAATTCAATTTTATTGGCATCTACAACAAAATTAATGATCGGCGGTTATATATACATGCACTTTGATAAGAAAAAATACTCAAGAAGAGAAACAAACTTGCCAAAGAACAAAGAAGGGAGGTCACCACCGTAAGGATATGGTAAGATGGATAAAGAACTACCAACATATCCATCTCCAGGTAACAAAACCCGAAAACCCAGATCGGGGTCTAAGTGGAAGCAAAAACTAGGAAATAAATAGGTACGCATAGAAACATATCGAACATGGTTAGGATTCTTTCATCATGCATGGGGTCTTTTTCCATGAAACGGCAATAACATAACAGAACAAATCTTTCATTTTCTTGCTTGCTAGAACCTAAAAAAGTATATCGACCATACAAACATCGTGAAAAATGATACACAAATAATTTTCTATCGTATATATGTCAGGGAGTGCTTACCACTTTCATCAGCCATGTCAAGGAAGGCTTGAATCTTCAAATCCTTCAGTAATATATTTTTCCTCTAACTGATGAAAGACCAATATACTTCATAAGAACAATTTACAAGTATTCTTTCACAATTCGATCTATTGACACTATCTGAAAAAATCTGATTGCACTAATACTTGCAATTAAAAATGCTAACTTTGTAAATGGACTCAAAAAGGTAAAATGTATATGTTAGCTCCCAATCATATGTTACTATAGGTACAGAAAAATAATCACAGATTACAGGTGCAAGGATAAAAGATAATACGTCACTGATAGATCCAACACAAAGAAAGCAAACATTGAACTCATATTTTTGCTGAAATAAACAAGCTTTCATTTCAGCAAAACAAAGACAGGATTCATCAAGCCATTATATCCTCAATGATCTCAAAAGAACTCAAACATCTTGAAATATATTAAATATTGCAGTATCTAGTATTGAAAGAGTGATGTACAAAATATATACCATCAACTTATTCTAGACCTTTCAAGATTTTCTGAACTCCCCCTCCAATCCAGGCACGATTCCGGAAATGTGTTCGAACAACTTCTCCGGGAGTAGCATATTATCATGGAATTAAGACCTTTATGTCTGCTATTTACATCCATTTCTACCATCAGCTTGGAGCAGTTTGAGCAGCGCAATGCAACAAAAATACTTGTGTAAGAGCATCGTTACAAGTGCAACTGTTCCCATCTACAATACAACAAAAATCAACAATATAAGTACGAAAAAACACACACTGATATATTGTACAACCATGAACCTCTCGATTAACAAAGATATAAACCTATCAATGACATCGTAGTTCATAAACAACCAAATAAACCTAACACCATTTCTAACAACCGAGAAACTTAATCCAAGAAATCTATCAAAGATCTCTAAAAACCAAAGAAACAAAACCTTAATTCTTATGTAGATACTATTAACAAAAATTCAGGAAAATTGTATCGAACACCGAGCAACCTTCATAGTTTTCCATCTGAATATATGTATGTATAATCTCTATCTACAATTTCTTCAAAATTTAAGAAATTACTATGAAAACTAGCAAACTTAGTCCAAGTAAAGAACAAGAAAGAAAACCCTTTAATTGATTTTAGACGACTATGAAAACCTAGACAAAAATTAGATTATTAAGATATTCATAGAATCGATTAAGATGAAAAAAAAAAAACCCTTTCTCGACAATAAACAACAAACTATAATGAAATCTCAATCGATTATAAAACAACTTACAATATTTACCTCTTAGTAGTTGTTATTTCATGTTGTCCCGTGTGAATTATGATTGGTATCCAAGTAAGTCACACATTCTTATACCAGCCTCACAATCTTATACTAGCCTCACCTTCAATAGCCTATGAGAGAACACAATGGGTCCTGCAATATGAAATCAAGAGAGCACTAAGATTTGTAGATGCCACTGAAATAAGCCTGTCTTAGTTTATTCTACCGCGAACTCTATTTATTTATTCACTTACAAGTATGCCAGAAGATCCTAGAGCTAATGTTCTAAAAATAATTTCACATGTTCAGCAGAGTTTAAATTTTTGACTACTTGCTTTTCTCACTCATTTTTATTTACTGTCCTGCATCAATAATATATCGCAAATTCAAATAGATTTAGTTTCTGTTTTTTTAACATTTGAGAGCATCAACTATTATGAACGTTTAGATGTACCTCCTTAAGACAAAATGGCATGAAAAGATAAAAATATATTGTTTTTCACACGATCGTATAAAATAAATTGGATGCCTCACTAATACAGTCGTATAAAATATATTAGGTTTTCTGGGGCGCTGGTCGTATAAATTAAAATGGGTAACTAGCTGATACAGTGCTATAAATTAAAATGGGTAACTGAGTTAGATTGTAATCCAAAGAAAAGGGGTAATTCAATCAAACATAATGCTAGATCGCCAAATCCTCACGCATAAAGATGCTGGTGATCCATTACAATCTCCCTATACACGCACAATTCAATTTCATTGTCTTTTATCTACTATGGAAAGGCTAGCATGAAATTACAATTCCCACTATCGCCTAACGACAGAGCCGACATGCCCCATTTGTTACACTTCTCGTTTTGCAGGACACAATGTCCATGAATTTGGTGTCATACTGATTGAACCAAAAATTCCTAAAGAAAACGCTAACTTTCTTATGAACCATAAAGGAAATACTCCTAAAATCACAGAAAAAAGATTAAACCCTTCTGATGAACAATATAAAATCGAAAACCCGTATCCTAAAATCATCAAACAGGAACCACAGCTTTATCAAAATCCCCAAATTCAAACCATAAACACAAAAGAATAAAAAAAAAGATTTAAACCTTAATAGAAATAACAAAATTGCCAACACTAATTTTTTTATCGAACAATTAAATTGAAAATAAAGATATGGGCTATGATTGATTTACTTTTGAGTAACCCATATTATCTCTTTGGCATCTATACTGCCATGGTAAAGAAAGATATCAAAAGCAACTTCTAATGCTTCATATGCATTTGTTTGTCAGCAATCATGCTTTCAGAAAGCATTGGGTTGTGGTGATTAGTTTTGAAGCAAAAGAGTTATCAACGGTAGAGTACCATAATTATAAGAAGAAACGGAGTAGTAGAGTGATAGACGAAGAAACAAGCTCCAGTCTCGCATCGCTAGGGTTTTCAAATGGAAGAAGGAAAGAAAATGAGGAGAATAGAAGAAGAAGAAAGCTATAGACCGATAGGGAAATTGGATATGGATTTAGATAAACGGGTATAGGCATAGCTTACCCATGATCGGAGGTTTGGTTAAAAGTTAACCATTTAAGGAGGGACTACAAAGTCATTTTATACACGATTTTGAGTTAACCAGGAATACCTTTTTGACTATGTCCGTCAACTTTGGTTGACAGAAACATGGTCCTTTTGTGAGGGTTGACCCGATCCTTTGGATTTGCTTGACGATTGCTCAAACATAAACAACCCCAAATGGGACCTGGTAGGCGGAATGAATGTGATTCCCAGTATTAAAACTTGTCATGGAAGTGTGAGCATGTCGTGTGTTGTTTATGGGGATTGGGAGGAAACAATGACAAGCTGTTCATAAATTGTGTTTTTTGCGGAACAAACAACACACCTAGGTTCTTCTCCTCCAGTGCCTTGTACCGCATGACCAAGTCAAGGACATCAAGGGTTGGACTATTATTGAGTCGTTGTACGGGGGGATCATGTTGCAGCTAGAGGCTTCAGCAACACCCAAGGAAATCCCATTCCGGATGGTCAAACCCAGCCTTGTGAAGCACCGAGACCTGAAATCCACTATGGCCATTGGCTAGTTAAGTTCACCAACAATCACAGCCTTAACTTCATACCACCGAACAAACCCAACCACACCAAGCAGGACCTCCAGACGATATAAAATAGAATTCGTAGGTTTCAAAAAGGTCACCGACAAAATCAGGAAAAATATTTAACCCCCTGAATAAAATTCAGAAGGGATAAAAAGCAAAAGCCATCGTCACATAACGCGTAAACGTCCCATCCCTTTTGCACGAGACGAGACTACAAGGACCCAGTTGCAAAAATACAAATACCTAAAATCTAACTGCTAGCTAGTTACTCAAAAGACTCTCGTGGACTCACATGACGATACGGGTTAACTAGCTACTCAAAATCAGCCCAACTCTGGTGCGGAGATTCAAACATTTAGTGGTTTGCTTTAGCAAAAAGAAATTAAAATACTCCTATATTTAGTATTTTCAAGGAAGCTAATAAAGACCGGAATCTTTCGGATACAGAATCTATCTAGAGAGTCTTCCTTATAACTGCCGTATAAATTGGGTTCCAAATCAAATATCTTTCCATATTCCCTTCCGCAATCGTGTTTCCTAAATCACCTATGATTATTTCAGGAATTTTCTTTTAAGGCCTGGTTATAAATAGTCATGTTTTCCTCTCTTCTGACTCAAGTCAATCAGTCAGTCTCCTTGGCTTTTCCTCTTCTATTCAGCAATTTCCTCTAGATCTGTCTGCCTATACGTCCCATTCCCACTTTTCAACCACTCTATCCTCCTCCTCCTCCTCGTTTCTCTCTCCCCAAATCCAATCTTCTCTTCTTCTTCTTATATAGTCTTCTGAGAGAAGATTCAGGAGATCATCATTAGTAGTAGTAGTAGTACTAGTTTTTTCTTTGAGATATGGTTGTTCGTGATAAAAGAATTAACAAAATCATCTAAAATAAATAAATAATCGAATTAGACGACGACGGCGGCGGCGATGGGAGGAGAGGTGGTTATTGAAGGAGGTGCGGAAGCACAATACGTGAATGCAAAGACATCAGTATGGTGGGATATAGAGAATTGTCATGTACCTAAAGGATGTGAACCACATGCGATTGCGCAGAATATAAGTTCTGCTCTTATTAAGATGAATTATTGTGGAGCGATTTCAATTTCTGCTTATGGTGATACTAATCGGATACCTATGTCTGTTCAACATGCTCTTTCCTCCACTGGAATCACTCTCAATCATGTTCCTGCTGGTAACACCCTTGATTTTTTTTTATTTTTTTTTATAAAACTGTTTTTATGTTAGAGTTATCTAAATCTTGGGTATAAGTTTGAATGTTATTGTGTTCTTAAAATTGATTAGGTTTTTAAAGATTAATCGCAGCTGAATTTTGAAATTGGGAATTTTTTGCCCAATTTTGTTTTTAGGGTTTTAATTTAGTGTTCTAGTTCTTTCTTGCTTGGAGGTGTGTGCCCTGGAGATTGCCAGTGAGAATTGAACTAGGGATCTCCTTCTAGTTGTTTATTCCGATGTTGTAGTTGTTTGATATCTCTTTGTGAAATTCGTTGTTGATGAATTTGAATTTTTTTTTGATAGCGTAGATGTTTCTTTTTGTGAAATTGATGTTTCTTTTTGTGAAATTGGTTGTAGATTGAATTTTTTGATAGGGTAAGTAACAATTGGAAATTTGTTGTATATCCGCAGGTGTGAAGGATGCTAGTGACAAAAAGATTCTTGTAGATATGTTGTTTTGGGCGGTGGACAATCCTGCACCTGCAAATTACTTGTTGATATCTGGTGATCGGGATTTTCGAATGCGCTCCATCAATTACGTTTAAGGAGGTATAATATTCTTATAGCACAACCAATGTGTGCGTCTGCACCACTTCTTGCTGCGGCAAAAGTGTTTGGCTTTGGACAAGCCTTTTAGCAGGAGGACCCCACTTAAAAGTGGGAAGCATCACAGCTGATTAGTAATGGGAATAGCTTAGGGAACACGGATACACACAAAAACAATACTTGAAGACCCTTGCAGATTAACGACCATGTAGATCATTCATCCGAAAACTTTTATGCAGAAGATCAGAACTCTTTTAGGAATGCTGGGGGTGTTGATTACAATAAAAATAAAGGGAAACAAGTTAGGAGGAACCCTAGTCAGCCAAATATGTCTAGAACGTCTAGTGTACCAGTCGGTGTACAGGAAGGTCACTATAGTAATGGAGGTTACCCCCAACGTGGATATCCACAGACAAAGCCACATAAGGAAGCTCCTCATGAGTTCTTCGGTGCTAATAGGCCCAAATCTTTTTCAAGTGGGTCGATTCCCAATGTCAGTCAACCTAATTCCGTTCCTTCTCATGGGTCTGTGCTCGGTTCCAATCCAGCTAATCCTGCTCCACATGAGTTCTACAGTGGTGTCAATAATCCTAGGCCCTTCATGAATGGGCCTATTCCCAGTTTCAGTCAAGCTAATCATAATCCTATTTGGAATAACGGGAGTAACTATCCTAGCAGTCACCAGCATCATTATCCCCAACAACAAAGACCGAATAGCTTTCCATATCCTTCAAACTTTGGTCCCCAAGTTTCCATCCACATGGTCCACATCCAGTACCTCCTAGAACTAATGTACACACCATTCCTTCAGGTCCTCCTACAAATATTCCTGAATTTAAATTAAGTATTTCTGAAAACCGCAACAATACACAGTATCGTCCCACTGGCACCCTGCCAGAGCCGAAATCAAATTCTAAGGTGGATTCTGCAAACCCAAACATGAATGTTCCACATCTATCTACGGTGCAGAAAACCTCCAGTCAAGCCTCTGCCCCCTCATCTTCTACTGCGACTGCTAACATCCCTCCGGAGAATAACCCATGCGGGGTTACAGTAAAGCGAGTGTTTTCGGAATATGAACAAGGTCTTGCAGGGATTGTTATACTTGCTTTGGCTACCTTAGAAACGGACAAGATGCAACCAACTGAAATGAATATAACTGATTGTATTCGCCATGGTGATCTTAAACACAGTAATATAGACGTTAAGAAAGCCCTAGATTCTGCTATTGAGCAAGAGGTGGTTGAAAAACAGACTGCTGGTGCGTCACAATATTATGTTCAGAAGGTAAGAAGGTCTGGGGATGCATGAATCCTCTAGGTGGCAGTCTCAAACAGTACCCGAAACCTTTATGGGACGGAATCCAGAAATTTCTTACATCTCCTGACGGGCGGTCTAAAATTATGGCTACTCAAAGCAGGTATCTTTGTTATTTTTCCAATTGGTGCATCCAATTATTTTGATTTTGAATTTCAAATGCCATTATTAGGATTATCTCTGGTAGTGAATACTAAGTGTATGCTTTAACCACTGAACAGGTATGAAGCGGCCACTGTTCTAAAGAATGAGTGCTTGAAAGATCTTGTTTTGGGTCAAATTATTCAAATTTTGACTATGTTAATCAACATCAAGCGGTGGATTATAACTCATGCTTCATCAGGTTGGCAGCCAGTTAGTATCACTCTAAAAGAGATCAGCACTGATTCACATCCCAAGACAGCTCAGGTATCATTAAATTGGAAACCAGTTAATAATACCCCCTAAAGGGACTAATGGAGAATCAACTCAGGTATCATTGAATTGGCAGCCAGTTAATACTACCCCTAAAGAGACGAACGGGGAACCAACTCAAGTAGCATTGTGGCAGCCAGTTAATAATACCCTAAAGAGACTAACGAGGAATCAACTCCCAAGATCGGGACTTGATTCGGTTCGATATTACTACTAGCAAGGGACCTTGGAAGCAAAACAAATTACCATGGTACATTTGACATCTTAGGTGGTCTCTTTGGAAAATTTTAAAGTTTATTTAGTCTATTAAAAGTAGGAAGGAATGTCGGAGCCGTCAGGTATGCTGCACGTACGAAATATCTGAAAGGGTGAGATGTTTTACAGATATTTTAGGTAACTTTGAACAGAGTATATGTTACACAAGAATGGAAAAGGTACATTCTCCTTGGCACTAGATAGTTCTCCATCCTCGAAATCTGATCTATCGACTTATTTTAGGTCTGCAAAAATGGGTTTTAGCCTGCAGGATTTTTTCAGAATCAAGGACGTATTAGAATAATTTTGTGGGAAAATATGCTACTTATTCAGTTTATTACGGATACCTGTCTCACAAGGAACTAGTTTTATCATCAAAACCAATCAAGCAAAGGATAGCTCGTATACTCTATCCTGTATAATTTATTATCTCATCTCTAACATGTGAAAAAGGATTATGTAAGGAATTTCACTGAGTTAGTAAATTATAGCAAGATGCGTCACTGGGGAAGAAGGTTTTTTTCTGGTATTCAAATTATGTCACTACTAAGAGAAGATGATGTTTGAAGTTCATTGTGCCAGAGGGATAAAGTAAGTAGCATGATGAATTGTTTCTGTTACCAAGGGAAGAAGGTTTGTTCTGGTATTTTATCCAAGAGACGATGTTTTGAAGTTCATGGATTGTGCTTGAGTCAGAGGAAGTAAGAAGGTGACCAACTATTCTAATCATTGGGATCTTTAAAAATGGTGATGATAAAAAAAGCAGTGCACAAGGGCATTGTCAACTATCATCTCAAGTAATGGCATTATTATTCGTGTATGACTTGGCCATTCTGGACCAAGATCTATGTCTTTCTTGTTACTGTGGTTTAGTTAATATCTTTCTTTACGTAAAAATATTAGTATAGCTGTGCTATGTTGAGGCTATGGATTTCTTTTATCGTTGAATGATTAAGGCTTCATGTAACGTGAATATTTGCTTGATCTCTGTATTTTGTGCTTGCCAATTCATTTCTTGTAGTATTATTACTTACGAGCAACTTTGCGTGATGGCTTCCCGCAAGAGCGACTTCTTTCTGATTGGATCATGCTAAAACCCGGATCTAATGACCTTGAACCTTTAGGGAAGTGGTGGACCTTTCCTAAAAGTGATGGGTATTTTCCCGAATGTGAATCTAACAGAGTTGATTTGATCATCCAACGGCAGAAGTCGCTCTTACTTGGGCTATATGACTATTTAAGAAGATGAGTTGCCAGTTCATAAGGCTGGGCTCTAGTGGTGACCCAAGATTCAATATTCTTGGGCAGACACGTCGTCAAAATTCAACATCGATGTTATACAGTGGTTTTGTGTTGTCACTTCCTTCCATCCGAGTTCCTTAATATTCAAAAATAATAATAATTCAATTTCGAAAGGACAACAAATTTCCACGGTATGGGACGTCAACTTGAATTATTAAACCTGGATTGATTGGGGGCCAGACCTTTTAATTGGGGGCCATGATATTTTATTTCCACCCCAAATTTTTGAGGGGCGTATTAATCCGATATTGAAAAGACTTTTTGCCTTTACTAAACACAAATCTTAAAAACCAGTTAACACTAATTTGAAATCATAATTAGGCCCCCAATTCATATACCCTAAACTAAACAAAAAAAAATCTGTTTCTTTTTTTTCTTCTTCTCTTCTTCTCCTCTTCCTCTCCTCTTCCTCTCCACAACCACCATTAACGACCCCAAACGATTTTTTTTCTTCAACCGATTCATCGTCGATGTTAGAAGATAATCGACGATTACCTTCTTCTTCAAACATGGCTCGTATAAAACAGACCGCTCGCAAAGAACGTCAAATCCCCAATCTCCTCGACGCCGTCAAAGGAAAGGTAATCGTGGGAAGAACCCCAAAACCCCAAAATCAAAACCAAAAGAAGATATGGGTCCAATTAGAAGGTATGTGAAGTTAAACCCACCTTCTATGCGTTTTTTGTTGTGTTTTGATTGCGAATTTGAGTCCAGTAATCGAAATTTTGCGGTTTCAGATTAAAGGGTCGTTAGTATCGTAGTGGATACCCCTAACGACTTTTCATTTGCATGTTTATTTTATGAAAATCGTTAGCCTATTAGGTTGAAGGTGACGACCCTTATTCTCGCTACTTCGGTGAATTTTGCCCTAGAATAGAGTCGTTAATCTTTTATGTTGCGGATGACGACTCTTGTTTGCCGACCCTTATTTATTCACTAACGACTCTAGATGGAACTCGAACAGCCCCTCTGTTCCAAAAATTGATAGGGTCGTCATCTCATTTCCCCTTGAGTCGTCACTTAGGTATGTGCCCTAGAGTCGTCAACCCAAATCGTAGGATCGTTATTGTCTTTTTGACGACCCTTTGTTATTTGACAGGGTCGTCATCAAATGACTTTGAGTCGTCACAATAATGCTTCGAGGGTCGGTTGTGTTTTAGATTATCGTATTGACGACTCTTGATCTGATAACCATAAAGTTGATGTCTTGTTGTGTTTTTTTTTGTTTTTTTGTTTCGAAACCAAATGCAGAACCAAAGGCAAGGTTCCAATGACGATAACTCCACCTTCCAAACCTCCACGCCATGATAAATTCTTACTTGCCGGTCCATTACGCGGTAAGAAGCCGAGTGAGGTATCATTTTCTATCACCGAACCAAGAGACAAAGGTGATGAGTTGTCGGATTCATGAATCGACTCACCGTTATTTCCGCTTAGCAGAGTGGTGAAGAAGAAGAAATCCAACAAGAGGAGATACAAGAAGATCCTCCCGTACGAGGTGAAGAGGATGTAGAGAGTGACAATGATGATGAAGTTAATGTTATTGGTGATGATTCTGATGATGGTAATGGTGATGATGATGAGCAGGAAGGGGATGGAGGTAATAATGGTGGTCATGAGGAGGAAGAGGATGAAGGGGATGATGGTGGTGGTAAGGATGATGAAGAGGATGATGGTAAACAAGATGTAGAAGCTGAAGAACAGGATGCAAAGACGGCGGTGAAAGAGGGTTAAGAAGGATGGAACTGAGACCCCGGGCATGCGAGACACGTTCCCGCGTCTCGCTTGATGTTGGAGCTCTTCGAAATGGTAAACCAAGAGGAGAACCTAGAGATGGGGCAAAGTTCTATTTGGATATGCTTTGGATCGTGGGCTCATACCATCTATGAGACAATCGTAAGAATCCCAACTTTGCTTGCTATATGATTAGTTTGTTGATATTACTTTTCTAATATGTTTTTTAATACTTATTTGTTTATTTTTTGCGGGATCATAAGAATGCCGCACGTCTCTTCGTGCACCAATCTTCTTTTAAGAAAATGGAGTTGTGGCCGCTAGAAGGTGAATGTGCGAGAGTTAAAGAATATGTTGAAAACTCGGTTTGTACAATGCCGTTGTGAACTCCGTGATTGCGTATGACAAGGTCGCAAAGATCTAGTTTCGTGAAAGGTATTACGCTGAAGTCGACACATTCCAACTTCCTTTTGGCGAGATGGCATTGACTCCCGATGATGCGGAGCAGATATTAGGTGCAGGTCGAAGGTAAATCAACCGGTGAGAATTTCAAGAGAAGGCCTAGTTGGGATGAAATTTATACATGGACCAAGAACTTGTTTACCGGGATAAAGAGAAGATCGATGGGCTTTTGTGCCGGGAGCTAAGTACCCGAAGAAAGAGTTCAAACTTGTGGACATTAGGCGGATGTTTGCTGGTACCGCAGAGAAGGAAAAAAGGAGGTCTCTCCGATATGGAATGTCGTTATGCGGCAAGGGGCTTATTTGTTGTACGTCCTTGCATCGGTTGTATTTCCGACAAAGAAGGTAATAGGTGAGCGCCAACCTTCTTCAGCTTTTGGACCCTTAGAAGATGTGAACAAGTACTCTTGGGGACGCCATAGTTGCACATCTGAATGGTCAGCTTTCCTGGGGGATCTCGCGAACGAACTTCTCAAATTAATGGGAATTTGGCTCTAATCCGGTATTTGGATTGATGAAAGTTGTCTTCTTTTAGTATGTTTTTTTCCTTCGATATATTTTTATGTTTATTTGATTGTTTAAAATAGGTGTGGATTTATGATCATTTCCTCACTGTTCAAAGACAATGAAGATGTGAAAATCAACTCAAATTGGAGCCCTGTAGTCCAACAGAACCCGTTGGGTGTACTCGGTTCTCGGGATAGGGAACAAACCGATGCCTTGATAGAAATGCGTAAAAAACTTGACAACATCACGGCGGAAGAGGTAATCTTTAGTCCTTACAAGGATGCTAGAGTTGGCGCAGTGGAAGATGTCGTGTATTACCATGGCCCTTTGTTTCACCCCAACGGTTTTTCAATGTACAATCCTTTGAGAATCATGCGTCAACTTGGGTTTGTTCAAGATTCACCCGATGAAGACGATGTACCTCCGTTCAAGCACAATTTGAACAAATGTGAGGTTTAAGCAAGGCTGAAATAAAAGTGGTTTACGAACCGCAACCGATGTCAAGCATTGGAATAATAGACATTCTAGCCTCGTAGACATCACATTTTGGGTGCATGTGGATAAAGGTTACGAGGCAACAACGGATTACTATCAATGGTACGAAGGCTTCTCCCATGGTAGGGTGTCTGGATCGATCAGCCACGGGTAGGAGGACCAACAGAGCATCCACATCTTCTTCTCAAGTCGACGGTAGAGATGATACTACCATTCTTAAACTAGTGGTGAGTATTTATTTGTGTAATTGTGTTATTCATTTACATACAAATATACGCCAGTTCATTAGAATTGTTTTTTTAATGTATATATATAGAGGGAACGAATGAAGCTTTTTGTCAAGGCTTTTTGTTGCTCGGCTGACAAAGGGGAAGTGATTGAGCCTGCGAAGCAACGTCAGTACTGATTGTTGCACGACATTGAAAATCCCAATGCAAAGAAGATGTTTCTTGAGCTGGCCAAGGAAGGTAAGAGGACCCGGAAAACACGAGCGAGAGCACAACAAGGTGGTGAACGGGGGCAAAGTAGCCAACATCATGATGAACAAGGTACCGGAGAAGATGGTGGTTCCCAGGGGCCGGTGAAACTCGGGGTCCTCCTCCCAAGAAAAGCTAGGAAAGTTTCCGGTCGGGAAGTAAGGAGGAGGTCGAGGTCGAGATGGTGGTCTTTACTCAAGGAGATGTTACCGTCTCCGTCTCCTTGAGATGTTACTTTATAACTTGAACTTATGTGTTTGTTGAAACTACTTATGTGTTTGGTTTGGCTGGTTTGTTGAAACTACTTTGTTTTAAGAAGGATGTTTACTAGTATGTTTGTTAGAATAATGTAGTACTCTAATGGGATAAGATTATTTACCGTGATAGAGCTAGGTCGTTATCTATGGTCCAGTAGCGGTGTAACGACTCTATTTGTGATACACATAGTCGTTATGTGTTTCAAATTAAAAGTCTAACGACTCAGAGGGAAATGAAGACTCGATGTTTTTTTCTATGCCTAGAGTCGTTATTTAGTATATGGAAACTAATGACGACTCTAGGTCGAAAACATCCAGGGAGATGAACCATATTTTCTTTGCCTAGAGTCGTTATTTAGTATATGGAAATTAATGCGACTCTAGGTCGGAAAACATCCAGAGATGAACCGTATTTTCTTTGCCTAGAGTCGTTATTTAGTATATGGAAACTAATGACGACATCAGGTCGAAAAACATCCAGGAGATGAACCGTATTTTCTTTGCCTAGAGTCGTTATTTAGTATATGGAAACTAATGACGACTCTAGGTCAGAAAACATCCAGGAGATGAACCGTATTTTCTTTGCCTAGAGTCGTTATTTAGTATATGGAAACTAATGACGACTCTAGGTCAGAAAACAACCAGGAGATGAACCATATTTTCTATGCCTAGAGTCGTTATTTAGTATATGGAAACTAATGACGACTCTAGGTCAGAAAACATCCAGAGATGAACCGTATTTTCTATGCCAAGAGTCGTTATTAAGTATATGGAAACTAATGACGACTCTAGGTCAGAAAACATCCAGGAGATGAACCATATTTTCTATGACTAGAGTCGTTATTTAGTATATGGAAACTAATGACGACTCTAGGTCGAGAAAACATCCAGGAGATGAACCATATATTCTATGCCTAGAGTCGTTATTTAGTATATGGAACCTAATGACGACTCTAGGTCAGAAAACATCCAGGAGATGAACCATATTTTCTATGCCTAGAGTCGTTAGCGGTATCAAATGGCAGTTAACGACTGTTACATGTGTATTAAATCCGGAAAATACATCTTACGGTATACAGAGTTGTTGCTTTTATATGGGATATATTGACGACAGTTACAACCAGGAGAAAGTTAATATGGGTATTCTTGAATTTGACACATCAAATGTTCGTCAATGAACATTCGCTCGACGATACAACGTTGTATATTCTTTGTGGTGAATGAACTTAGTATCCCCATTACGTATTGTCCATAACCCATTGAAACGTTCCAGCTGAAATTAAACGAGGAATGTTATATGTTAGTAACGTTGAAGGATGAGGAAAGTATAAATATTAACGAATTACTCACTTTTTCCTTAAGAGGAGCTCGTGGATGATGGTCGTACACCATATTTCTAACTTTTACATACTCTCTCATTGCACTTTTAATGTAGTTGAATCGAAATGCCAAGTCTCTCCATTTTCGGTTATTAGGATTCGCAGACGCCGTAGAAGAACTCCTTAACTCTCTTCCAAAACATTGAATAGATTTCATTTGGACGTTCACGAAAGGTACTAGCAAACGATTTAACGAGACACAAATCTTCATACGGTTCCCATTCAGCCATTGCAATTGAAAGATTACGTAGTTTGGTGGAAAACGAATGGTTTTGGGCTATTTTCTCTAGAGGATGGGGTGGTATTTATAGAAGAAAATCCCAACGGTCGCTTTTTTTTTTTTAAAATCACAACGTGAGTCGTTAACTAAGTTATCAAAGGTGTTGACGACTCAAGAGCATGTTGTTGCAAAATAAGTCATATGACGACTTAGGAATAGTCGTCTATGCATTAACAAAACCGAGATAACGATTGTTCATTAAAATAAATTGAATCTCGATTGAAAGGAAACTTGGAATTGTAGCATATTAAATATTAATTAGAAGGTGGATATTCCTTTGAACACATTACTTGTTGTTCACGTTTCAAAAGTAGATTCAACTAGCATGGCGGCTTCAATGTGATAAAAAGGCTCTCCTCTCCATTTGGTATATGCGGCCCGAGCAGCACACCTATCCCCTTTGTGCCTCGCGAGAAACTCGTTGTACTTGGTGCACCATTTCATAACAAGAATCGTCCCCATGACTAATGTGGGACGGCAAGTAAGGATATCGTAGTTTGTTGTTGTTATTAACGAAAGGACCCGAACCAACTTGGCTCCAAAATATACTATCACGTTCATGTTCTTCGTGGAGATCCTTGACAATGTAATAATTTTTAACCCATTCGGTCTCTTCCTCGACTTGCTTGAATCTTTCACGGAGTTGGGATTGTTCTTGGTCTCGTCTGTTTGGCCTCGCGCAACTCTTCTTCTTCCTTCGTAGGATATGGCGCATGTTTTTTAGTAGGTCGCATGTTTTTTTTGCGTATCTCTTCTTCCATTGCCAATATTGATTTGGTTGGTCGCTTGCATCTTCTAAGTATGTTATCAATTTAATTGGGGGTTGATGAAGGATTTGCCATTATTGAGGTGGTTTTCAATTGAATTTGCTCTTGGAAGTGTTCCTCTATATATACAATAATTACCAACGGCTATTTTTTTTTGGGAAAAAGTGTATACAAAAAAAGCCGTTGGGGGATTTCTTATAGAGTCGTCCATGTATACACTATAATGATGACGACTCAAAGGCGTATAACTAGAGTCGTTGCTTTGTATGTATATATGCTTCACGACTCTTAGTATATAAACATTCAGGAGACCGTCAAATTTTTATGGTTAGTGTCGTTAATGTTTATGTAAACTGAGATGACGACTCTTAGTTGGAAAACATCCAAGAGACTGTCAAATTTTAACATTAGAGTCGTTAATGTTTATGTATATATGGATGACGACTGTATTGTTGCAAAACATTCTAAGGTATGAGTCGTTAACTTGGATGTTTATATGTATAACGACCTTTAAGCGTAAAAACATCCAGGAGACTAGCAAATTTTACAGCTTAGGTCGTTAAGGTGTGTGTATATACGATGACTCGCAACATAATTCAAATTAACTTAATCCAACTAGGATAAAAGGATAAAACGCATTGTATTGATTAAGCATTCTTCGAAATACAAATATCTAGGTAGAAGATACAACCATTATGAAAAAGTATGCTTCAAAATGCAATGCATTGTTTAGAATAAACATCTTCTCTCACGATTCATTTCCCAAGTCTAAGTAAACTGGGTTGGGTCCATAGCATTCCAAATGTTCATTCCATACTATACTTTGGTTTGTCCACTCCTTGGTGTACTCTCCCAATCACCATACACCCGCAGTAGAGGACATTCTTCGGAAATCTTCAAGCCTATGTAATGGTTATCATTGACATGTGCCATTACAATTCTTCTTTTCTTTATCTCCGTCTCGCACCTAGTTTTGGAAGGTACGTACATACAAGAGGCTCTGGGAAGCCTTTGTTGAATACAATTACTACACAAGTGAATGTGTCCGCCAAAAGTTGGCCAAAAAAAGGCATTTGCATCCAAAACTTATAACCGGCCTTCTTGGACCCCTTCCTCCATTTCACGTTTGAAACCAACTCCCTAAACTTCAATTCCCTCTCTTTTGGTCTCCTTCCATGAGCATTTTCAAATATAGTTGTTTGTCCCGAACTAGTTTTTCCGCCATTTTTTTTCTTGCATATTCGATTTGGGTGAGCTTAAGTTCGCGGCCTCTGGTCGAAATGCCCTAATTGTTCAGGTTGCAACATGGTAACCACAATTTCCATCGCCCGACGTCGCGGTGGATAGAAGGTGATCCAAGATGACGTGAGGAAGTTGGTCAAGATACTCTTATACAAAGTGTAAGCAACACGATGTGGTCTTCCTTGGGAATCTCTAGGGGTGCGCTTGGATTACCTTTTATTCCTCGGACGTCACCATTCCGCCGTTTGGCTTTGCTGGGTACCGACCACATGGTCTACAACATCCATGTCTTCCTTTGCGCGGCCCCCTTGCCTTGGGTACGAAAGAGTTCTCATACTCCGTATATTCACTGGACATACCGATGACGTGATGACAGTCGCTTTTTTGCAACTCTTTGCCGCTTTCAGGTTTCTCTAAAAGACTTTTTAGTTGTGGGTCTACCCGTTGGTTTTTGTTTGTTTGGCTCTTCTTCTACTCCCAAGCTCTTACGAGCAGCCAGCCACAAATTAGAAACCAAGATTCTGCCTTTCCCGCACAATCGTTTTTCGATATTTCTCATTGATATACTTGCCAATCTCAAGGTCTCCAAATTGTTCATCGGCCTCTGTGGGATTTGGGATGAACCCAAGTTGCTTCCCAAAAGGATCGATATCTTCAATGGGAATGAGCCCCTTGTACCCACCGAGCTTATGTTTACACGGAGGCCAAGCCACGTCTCGCTTGTACAATTACATTTAATGACTTTTCCATCGGAAGATTTCGCTCGAAATTTGTTAAGTTCAGTCATCATATGCTTTATTGCCCACCATGATACTTGCAAGCGAAACCCCACGTAGCAATTCTTTGTCTTCCATGTATTGCTTCAAAAACGGTCCTTACTATACTTTCATCCGAGTCACTATCTTGCTTAGGTCATCCTCGGCGTGCTCGTGAATAGCTTCCCGCACAGTAACTACCCCACCGTTGTTCTCTTGAAGAATTTTTCAAACGTCCATGGACTGTTTCGCAATACTGTGGACTCATTGTTTGTAGTGCTTGAACTTATTGGTCCATGCATAAACAAACTTTTCCTTCCAAGGATTCAACCATGTATCTAGGCAATAATCGACAACCTTCTTATGATCCGTACTCCAATCATCAATAAACTTTTGAAGATTTGCATAGTATTTTACTTGGTCTTCGAATGAGCCAAATGGTCCCAATCTTTGCGTAAATCCTCCCATAGATCACCATCTTCAAGATATTTTCCTTTTCTTTCATTTTCTCTTGGCTTTCTCTTTTTTTGAAAGTTTACTTAGACGCTCGTCTTCCTCCTTGGAACGTTGATTACCCTTTGCAGGCTTGATCTTTGAATCTGATTCTTGCAATTAGAAAAAATATTCATTTGGATGTGCCACGCATAAAAGAAAATGTTGAGCATGTGGAAAACTTGACGAACGGCACTCATGACTGCAAAATCCCTATCCGTAATTATAACCCGCGGTGTGCCTTCGCCTCAGTAAATCAACCGAACTTGTTCCAAAGCCCAAACATAGTCCTCTATTTCTTCCTTTTCCATAAAGCACCATGCCACGGTGAATGATTGCTTATCCGAAGTATGACTAACCACGTTCAACAACGGCATGTTATACTTGTTGGTCTTATAGGTGCAATCTATGAACAAGACTCGGTAAAACATCGAGCCAAATCCACCATCCTAGGATGGGCAAGAAAATATGTGTCACTTTGTCGCCTCGGACCACCCTTGTTTGCATGGCGTAGTTAAGTTTTTCTCGCCAACCACTCGATTGTTGCATAATTAATCTACCATCCCATTCGGTTCTCCCGATCGTTGCTTTGGCAGCAGATTGTGGAAATAATAGACAAGTTTGTCTTATCTTCCGCTCTTATTGCATTTAGGATCCTCAAGGGGCCTACATCGCTTCATCCGTCGTACCTTTTCCATTTGATGTGGTTTCAACTGCATATCTTTGGGTGCCCTAAAAGAGTGCTAGGTGGAGGATGGTTGTGACGACCATCAGGAATACTATACAACCTCCATAGATTAGTTTCAGGATGCCTTTTGAAAACAATCGAAGGGCATTGTATCTTCTTCGAATTCGATTTTGTAGACCCTCGCTGTCTTCTTCTCATACTTGTAGTTCTTCCCTTTGTGACTTTCTTCCTTATCCCCCGCTCTCTCGCATACCATCTCCATTTGCTTATAATCAACGTGTTTGCTTTGAACAACTACGCACATCTTCTCTTTTGCCTTGAAATAATCCATTCCTTGACATCACCTGGTCTCCCACGTCTACATCAAAACCAATGTCACATTCATGATGCAACACTAATTAAACAAATTTCATAAAGATATACATCGATTCAAACATTAAAAACGTACCAAATCGGTCATATAGTGTTGGGAGGTATAGGACCGATAATAGAGACGGGTTCGGGTTGAGAGCTCGCCCGCATAACCAACTACATAGAAAAGAAAAACATATCATTCAAGAAGTCGTTAATTTTCGAGATGTAAAAATGACGACCCTAACAAATCGTCATCTTTATTTACAGGTTGACGACACTAACAAATCGTCAACATTATTTTTGCGTAACGACGACACATTCCTCGACAAATGACGACCCTCTTTATTATACATGCATTTGACTCTACATTCCCAAATATAAACCATGCGCCTTTTCACCTTGGGTCATTATGTTTATATATATCCCTTGACGACTCTAGAAAGAACTAAGTGGAGAGAATTTGAAAACCAACGGTAACTTTGACTAGTAGGAGCAATTATTGCAATAACCGTTTTTTTAAAAAATTAGCCGTTGGGTACTTTTTTGCTATAAATAGAGACTAATCTCTACCAAACTTATTCACCCATCACTTTCAATCTTCCTAAATCGCCTACTCATCACTTTGGAACACTAAAAATGGCTCCAACTCCGTTCAATGATCTAGAAGATGTTGCTATTGTCGAGCACACACCACTCTCAAAGCACTCCGCTGAGGAAGCGCAATGGGTGACTGATGACCGAAGACCCAACAAGAGGGCCTTACTTTGGGCATGATCAAAACACCAATGCTTGGTGGAAACGGGTGTTTAAGGTTTTAAAGCACTAAGCGGAAATCGTTATAGGAGGACGCTCCAAGCCAAATAAGGGAAAGGTATGCATATTTATACAATGAATGCGTCTTTTTTTTGAGAAACGAATTGAAAGCTCGTAAGGACGCTATGCCAAACGAAGACCGAATGAATAGAGTAAGTTTGTGAATCAATAGGCCTCTCATCAAAAAATATTTATTTGGTTATGATTATTCAACAATGCTAACTTATTTAAAAATTGTTTTCCCAAAGATACTTTGGGTCGGAGCCAATACGAATTAAGGTACGGTCATGAGTTTCTGCACGAGGACTGCTACACTCTCTTGGAGGAAGTTGAATGGCAATTCGCCTATATAATTAAACTCGTAGAGAATCCCTAGGCGATGTATTGAACAATTTTATGTGTTTTACTTCTATTTTATTTCAACTACATGTATGTTTTTTCGGATTCAATAAAATGAGTGACTTCAAATATTGGTTCAATAACTATATTTCATAAAGGGTCGTCATGATTTGTAAAAACACACGTAACGACTCTAAAGATTGTTAGAAATTTTTGGCATGAGTCGTCATTTTTGGAGAACAACATATTAACGACTCTAAAGGTCACATAACACAGTAGACTCTTTGACGGCAGAGTCGTCGCCAAGAACAAACACATGGACGACTCTTTGATCATCAAGAGTCGTCACTTGGTTAATATATATAATGACGATCCTTAAAGCGGTTAATGTGAATTTTGAATTCACCAAATGTGGTTGAGTCGGGCAACGGTTAAAAATTCAAAAAAGTGATCATGGGTCCTTAATCTCTATAAATAGAGACCCATACCTCACACATTCTTCACCCAAACCATAATTCTAAACCTTCACATTCATTCTCATACATTTATTATCCAAGAGGAAAAAGAAAAGGAAACACCATGACTAGTACTTACACTTCGGAAGAGAATTGTGCTATTGTGAGAGCTTGGAAAACAGTCACAAACCACTTTGAAGATCTAGGAAAAGACATTGATCAAACATCGGATGCTTGGTGGAACCGCGTATTCATCGCTTTTGTGGCGTTAGACGGAAATTGCAACTCAAGGTCTTTGAAACTCGTCAAGGAACGGTTCGAGGAGATATTCTTCGAGTGTGAAGTTTTTAAAAGAGAAATCAAGGCCGTAAGGGAAGCCATGCCCAATATGTCGGGTGCTATGAGAGTAAGTATTTAAACAAGAGGTAAAACTTATCCAAAGCTTTCAACAATACTAATCGAGTATGTTTGCGTTTTCGGTTGAGGAAGGCGTATGGCTATTACGAGGAGCTTCTATGGGAAAAAGTTTGAGTTCGACGATTGCTACTTTATCTTGGAAGGCACCATGTATAATTACGCCATTTATGATTAGGCGTATAAGTGCACCGTTGTTATCTATTGTATTTCATTTCCTTCAATGTATCGCTATGAAAGATGTATGCCTTTATGATTCAATGAAATGATTCTATGAAATCAAAAGTTATGATAATCCAGCTCAAGGGTCGTTAGTATTTTAAATAAACACACGAACGACTCTACATAAAAGTTGAAATGGTGGGATAGGTCGTCACCTTCTAGGAATACATATATGACGACTCTAAGTTTTTTATTTCTGAGAGTTCTCGGGGTTTAGAGTCGTTTGTCTCTAAACAAACACAATTAACGACCCTTATTGACCTAGCATAAAGAGTCGCAAAGTGTTTATCACACGCCCTAACGATTTTTCATAACCTGGAAAAGTTGCGAGTTTGAGTCGTCATCGTAATTCCAATTCACTGACGACCTTTTAAGAGTCGTTAATTAATCCAACCCCCGACTATAACGACTCTCACATCGACGACTTATACAAAGGAGCATGAATCGACCCCTGGAGCACCATTCAGACAATTTCAAGAGTATATGAGGTTTACTCGATTGTTTTGAGGTGTGGGTTCTTCATTTGGAGATTTGGTTCCTTCATTTTGAGGAGTAGGATCTTCATTTCCACCATTATTCATGGCTTCCTCCATTAACATCTCCTCATCAAACATCCAATCCATATGATTAGTTGAGACAATATAACCATCAACACAATCATGTTTGTTATTTGAAGCTTCACCACCCTAATTCCCTCCACTTGAATCACTCATTTCAAAAACCCTAATTTTTCCACTCAAAACTTCTCCTCTTCTTCTCAACACATAAAACCCAAAAATAAAATCTCCACAAATTTTTATCCTAAAATCGATTTTTATCTAAACACAATTACCACACTAATCAAGTTAATTAATTCTTAATACTAATCACTTAGGGCATTTTAGCCATTTAAAAAAAAATTATAAGGGGTGACCCAAATTAGGATTGGGTGACCTTTTTTGTCATCTAATGCTTGGCCCCCAATTAAAAGGTCTGCCCCCAATCAATCCAGGTTATTAAAACGATAGCAATGAATGGTATGATGGGCCCTGAACAATGTCGGGCACTTTGAGCCATAAAATCTCCGAATCTTAAACAGTGGCCTCCATCAATGTAATAAAGTGGTTTTGTGTTTTCACTTCCTTTCATTCGAGCTCCCTAACCACTTATTTTCAAAAAAAATAAAATGCAATTTCATAGGGACAATAAGCTTCATGTTTGAAATGAACAATCAATGGCAATCGCGGTGGGGCGGCAAGTGAATTATAAAAGGGTACATTAATTAAATACCCCTTGTTTTCATGACCAACAAATATATCCTTACCACAAAATAAATATGCCCCTTACCTTATCCATTTAAAGATAGATTACATTAATACCCTCTATCATATATTTTTTTCTTATTTTAACACACATGCATATTTCTTCATGCAAAAATTTTTTATCTCATTTCACCAGCAGCACTCCACCACCTGTCTATCAGCGCCACCACTTACTCCACCACCACCACCGCCGCCACCATTTCACCACCACCTTTAGTAGCACCACCATTGTTGGCGGCGCCGCCGGTGGTCTCAACAACCAAAGTCGATCAAAAAAAAATCAGAAAATAATTAAAAAAAAAAGTGTAGTGTCAACACCCGAAGTTGACCCATAAACAAAAATCAGAAAATAAGAAGAAAAAAAATGGTATCAACAACCGAAGTTGATCCCCAAAAACAAAAATCAGAAAATAAGGAAAAAATCATATGACGCCAACAATCAAAGCTGGTCCCCAAATCTAAAATCGGAAGAAAAAAAAACTACTGTATGGTGTCAACAACCGTAGTTGATCCCAAAAATTAAAAATTCAGAAAATGCTCAAATTATGTATGGCGTCAACAACCAAAATTGATCCCAAAATCTGGTGTCAACAACCAATGTTGATCCCAAAATTAAAAATTCAAAAAATGTCCAGGTTATATCTTTGTGTCAACAACCAAAGTTGATACTAAAATTAAAAATTCAAAAAATGTTTAGATTATCTATGGTGTCAACAACCAAAGTTGATCCCAAAAAATCATGTCAACAACCAAAGTTGATCCCAAAATATGGTATCAACAATCAAATCATGTCAACAACCAAAGTTGATCCCAAAATATGGTATCAACAATCAAAGTTGACCCCAAAGTATGGTGTCAACAACCAAAGTTGACCCCAGAAATTGATGTACTAAAATTAGCAAACCTGGCGTGAATCGAACACGCATCTTCTAACGAGGAGTCAGTTGTGCTACCATTACACCACAAATTCATTGTACCACCAGTCAATTACAAGTTTTCCTAGAGTAGTGTGTCGGAAAGTAAAAATGAAATATATTGTCTACTAAACAGACTATATTCTCAAGGCAAGTTACCATTTCCATATAACAAATTATTACAAGTCCAATGGGATGAAAGATGGAGTTATTTGAAAGGAACCTTACCATCTCTAGGAGGCACAAAACTGGATACATGATAAGAAAGCGATATTTTGAGAACCCCATTTAGGAAATGTCGAACTTTAACCACCTCGTGATACAACCTGATTTGATGTTGCGAAGGGTGCAGAACTAGCAGCAGAGTTACCTAAAGATGAAACATATTTTAATTTCGGACATTATAATATAGACAAAAAGAATAAATCAATTTAAAATGTTTATAAATTTACGAAATATGCCAATCTCACAGAAGTGACCAGGAAATTAGTCAATAGTATATAGGACTTACCTTTAACACCCAACGGGTAATCTTCCTACCTCAATTCTTCGTGATTTTTCTCTTTATAAAAGAGCATAGCTGATATCGAATTAAGTTTTGCAGAACTTTGTGCACCACTAATCGTATCAGCAGTAGGAGCATAATCCACTACTTTGCTTCCACCACGTTGTTGTGGATCACCACTAGCTGGCTTCCCAAAGACAAGGGCACCTGGAGATCCAAATGTAGAATTTGTTATAGTCTGCGTACCAGATGAGATGATAGAAAAGATAAGATTACAACACGGAATCAGTAATCAAACTTTTTAATCATAAAACAAAATCAATCATCATGAAAGATGCAAACAATTTTATCAAGAAAAACTTTGGGGTCCAAAGGCCAACGGAGTTAAACCACCAAAAAGGCCGCTACCAAATGTTAAATTTGTTTGGCCATCGTTCCAAAACTAAAAGGTTGTGGCATTGCAAATGTGAAACCATCAGTCGTAGCACAAAAACCATGATTGTGGAACCAAATGCTGGTGTGCCTAATCCCCTTCCTGATACCAAATGTTGAAGTTGGTTGAGACCCAAAGGCTGGTGTAGTAGTTGCAGCACGCAAAGGATGGAGTTGGTTGAGACCCAAAGGCTGATCTAGTTGCAGGACCGTATAATACAGGAGCAGGAGCACTAAAACCCGGAGTGTTTGACGCTTCTAAACCAGGGATGCTACTAGTATGAACTAAGGATGACTTGGTGCACCAAAAACAACAGATAAGCCCCAACTGTTAAAAGTCCAACCACTTCCAGTAACTTTGGATGTTTTATCTTCTGCACCTGTTGCATTTTTAAGAACAACAAACTGTGCCAGAACAAACCAACAAAAATTTCAATGGATTTAATCTAAAACACAGTTAATTATCTCAAAATTAAACAAACCAATTATCTCTCCCAAAGTCCACTATCACTACATCTACCTCCACAACAACAAGACCACCAACACCAAATTAATGATGCAACCTTACTATTACACAAAATCTACCATCACCCACTCCACTGTAACAAGCATCCACCCCCACCACCACAACAACAGGCACCAACACCAGTGCCACAATATCCACCACCAACATCTTCGCCTGGAATGACAAGAGCATGAAATGATTTGCATATTTCAGAGACGAATCAACAATTAAGAGCTCAATTAAAATCAAAATAAACAAAGAAATCATGTTGAATCAACACCAAAAATCAAAACCAAAATCTAATTCAGGTTACTACTTATAATGAGAGTAAGAGATCGACTTATCTTTTAATTCATTTGTGATGATTGAATCTTGAAATTCACTAGTCGATGACGATTTTCATCGTCTCTTCCCAATTGATACATCCAAGTCTTCATGAACAAACACCGTTATCATCGATTTGAGGTTCTTCAAACTGACCTAAAATCGAAATGAATCCAGTGTTTTTGATGATCAAGATTGAGATTTGGAGATTAGGTTCTCACTGATTCATCACCATATTAAAGTTTTGTAGCTGAAGCAAGTAGAAATCTGTCTATAATCGATTTAGGAAGAGGTGTTGGTGGTGGTGCAGGTGGTGGATTCTCATTGTCTCTTCCCAATCGATGCTCGAGATTAGGTTTTAGGATTTAGTTTCTCGTTGATCCATCACTAAATTTAAGTTTTATAGTTGAAATCGATCTAAAAATCGATGGTTGTGAAGTGGTGGCGGTGGTTGTGGGAGAGATAGAGATGGTGGCGGTGGTGAGAGCAATGGTGATGGTGGAGGTGTGTTTGATTGATTTCCTTCCGAGCCATGGTTAATGGAAATAAATGAGGAATGAAAGTAAGAAGAATAAGAAGGGTAAATATGGAAAGAAAAAAAAACGTTAGTGGACCTAAATGGGTTGATAAATGGGAAAGGGTATATTTATTGTATGATAAGGGTAATTTTGAAGCCCATGAAAACAAGGGTCATTTATTCAATTCCCACATTATAAAAGCGATAACAATAATTGATATACAGTGTCAGGCACTTTGAGTCATAAAATTTATGAATCTTAAACAGTCAAGATTGGATTTATCAACCGATTGAACTACGCACAACCTGTGACATTTAAACTATATAAACAAATATAATGCGGAAAAGAAATAACACAGACACCAGAAATTTTGTTAACGAGGAAACCGCAAATGCAGAAAAACCCTGGGACCTAGTGATAGGGTGTAGAATACATCCTATTTACTATCTATTGTTTATGCTTTCTTTGCTATTTTTTCTTGTAAATTATGTATTTTACGCTTGTTTTGAGTTTTATAGCTACTATGGAGTCACACGGAGGAAAAGAAGAAGAAATCACCCAATTTGAGCAAAAGGGCAAAATTGTCATTTCATGGGCGAACACTATCTGGAGCCAGTCAAGGTTAAGGGGCGTCACTGTTATTCACTTATGGGATTGCCAACTGGGTATCCCTTATCAAATGACCGGATGCTGAATATCCAGACCCAGCTTTATTACCCCAACCCTAAATCGAGAAGAGAATTCTCTTTCTCAATCATTCTCTTATTTCTGCTCCACCTGAAAGTGAGAAAGAAAACAGCCATGGCTGCTGCTGTTAAAAATCGAGAAAATGGATTAGGGTTCGTGCAATTGATAAACCGAGAAAGAAGCAGATCGAAACCCAAACGAGAAATCGATGATAAATTCAAGTCAGGGGTTGATTCAACGAGATAGATGAAGCTGTAGATGTTTGTGACGGATTCTGTTAGTCGATTGAAGAACATAAGTTTGATAAATCAGAGAAGCAGTGGCGCTGTTGATTGGTTCGAGAGATGAACTGAGAAGGAAATCGAGATGAAGAAAGGGGCTGTTGCAGTCAGAGAGAGAGAATAGATCGAGAGTTATAAAGAGAGATCGAGAAATTGTGGCAGAAGATGTTAATCGAGCAAGTCATGGTTTTGGTCACTGCAAATTGGAGATGGGTTTGTGAAGAACAGTCATTGCTGTTAGTGTTCTCAGAGATGGAGTCTGGGTTTGGATTGAGACGGTAATCCTGATGCTGTTGAAGCTCAGTGAAATGGGTCAGTCTGGTTCGATTATTGTTGAGGGCTGTAGCTGAGAAGAACTCAGAGATGAATCGAGTTGAAACCGAGAAGAGACGATGATGTTCGATCTGTGAAGCAGGGAGGTGATGCTGCTGAGTAACGATGTGTGTTTAGATTGAAGCTCTGTTGCAGGAATGGAAGCTGTTTGAAGCATGAATTGAAGTGATGAAACAATAGATGTATGTTAGGAAATTCTTAACAGGGAATGAAGCTAAAATCGGCCTGAGATATGCCCGTTAAAACAAACGGAACTCTGTCGGATTTTATACCCGACCAGAGTTAACTCTGATCGCCGATGAGCCGATTCAACCCAATCCAGTCAGCCCAATCAGCCGAGTTAGAATCTGACTCGGTGTCTGACTTCTCTGCTCCCTTGACCCAATTGACTGATGGTTTGACCCGTTTGACCGTTAGTCCTAACGGTGGACTGACGGAATATTCCGTCGAATATACTGATGGATGTGAAATTTTCAGTGGCGGCGGTGACGGATTCGGTCAAATTCGCCATAATACCGAGCTTTTCCGCGACCAAAATTCCAAAATTTTCTGTGGACTTCTCTCATGGGTGTGAAGACTTGGGCTAGGAATTGGATGGAGAATTTGGCTCAAATTTGGAAAGAGAAGATGAAGAGTTGAGAAAGGCTTGGATTTGGAAATTGAATTGCAAAAGAAAAAGGATTCTATTCCTTGGAAGATTTGGAGAATATTGAAGCCTATAAATAGAGAAGTTTTCTACATCTTTTACACACCTCTCTACACACACAACACTTGTGTTTTTGTTTTCAAAATTCTTCTTCTTAATTATTTGTGTGAACTTAAAAATTCTCCTTTTAATTATTATTATTTGTGTGAATTTCAAAAACATGAGTAGCTAATTTTCTTATTGATTGAGGATGAATTCCTAGTTCTCAACATGTTTTGAGTTTTGTTTTAATTCTATCTTGAAGTTTTTCACATGATTATCGTTTGTTTTTACTAATAGGAATGTTTATTCATTCATGATTGATTGGTAGATTGTTTAGAATGCATGCTAAATTGATTTGTTAGTTTAATCTAAATCTAGTATAAGTTAGGGAATAAGTAATCGTTTCGACACTTTACACAAGTAGAAAACACGAGACCTTGCGGAGGGATTCCGTGGAGCGATTGTGTGTAAAAACAACGCTAGAAAGTGGACCAAGCGAACCGAGTCTAACTACTAGTACTAAACCTAAATTCATAGATCTTAATGCATTCGGGAATTACATCTTGTAAGCGAACCTCAAGGTGGTTCTTTTGAATAGAATCGATAACTAAGCGGACTTGTTACTCGGTGAAATAAGGGATTTTGGGGCTAGCTGTTTAACCTCGCTATCCTACGGATGGTGATAATCTGTGACTAATAACAAGTAGAAAAGAACATAACTTTAATCATTGTTTTGCAACGAAGAAGGATTCCTTGATCTTGTCTCTCTTATTGCTTTCCACTTTATCTTTTAATTGCTTTGTTTATTTTCTTTTGCTTTTTACACCCCCCTTTTGTGACAATTTTTACAACTAGAATCTCTTGCTCCTCGTGGGAACGAACTTAACTTCCATTATATTATTTTTAATTGAGTGGAAATATTAATTAATTTGATTGCACCTATGACACGCATCAAATTTTGGCGCCGTTGCCGGGGAGCAACGGACGATTTTAGTGGTTTTTATTTTTCTTTTTGCTTTATTCTTGCTTTGTTAGATTCTATACCGTATCTAACTTAGTTTACAAGAATCTTGTTTCAGGTGCTATACCTTTGGTGAATGCTTAAAGAGGGCAGACCGAGTCCAATACGTCTTCGATCCGGCACTCAACTAAAGGATTTCATTCGAGCGGTTAACACTCCGCTTCCTCCTTCTTCATCAAGTGATTTCACAGATTCGGACAAAGAGGAAGAAATAATGGCTGAACGTACACTCAAGGACCTAGCTTCTCACAAGCTCGATACACAACAATGGTGTATCCAAACTAACTCAACCTTCGAGATCAAGCCGGGGTTGATTAGAGAGTTACCAAAGTTCCATGGCATGGTGAATGAGGACCCAAACAAACATCTTATGGACTTCTATACCATAGTTATGGCTATGCTTCCACCGGAGACTAATGCGGATGGAGCAATGTTGAAAGCTTTCCCGTTTTCTTTGGCGGGCAATGCTAAGGAATGGTTATATTATTTTCCTTCCGGAAGTATCACAACATGGAATGGGATGAAGAAACTTTTCCTCGAGAGATATTTTCCCGCATCCAAAGCTACTCAAATTCGCAAGGAGATTTGTGGATTGAAACAACACGTGGGAGAGTCGTTGTATGAATGTTGGGAGCGATACAAGAGGTTGGTGGCAAGCTGTCCACACCATCAATTTAGTGACGTTATGATACTCCAATACTTCTACGAAGCTCTCAACCCAAGTGATAGGTCTCTTCTTGACGCCGCGGGTGGTGGTGCACTAGTGAACAAGACGGTGACCCAAGCTACCGAGTTGATTGAAAGTATGGCTGCGAACTCGCAACAATTCTACACAAGAGATGAACCAATGGTTAGGCGAGTGCATGAAGTAAGTGATTCATCACATCTTGATCAAAGGATGAGTAACATGGAGATAATGATGCAAAGGATGGCCGCGGTAATTATTCGGATGGTGAGACCGAACAAGTGAATGCTTTATATCCAAATCAAAGGCCAAGGTACGATCCATACTCCAATACCTATAATCCTGGTTGGAAGGATCATCCTAACTTTAGTTATGCAAACAAGCAAGCGGCGGCTCCTAATCCATATGCACAACAAGGTGGTTTTCAACAATCACGCTTCCAACCTCAACAACAAGGCGGTTCTCAACAATTCAAACCTCAAGAGAAGGAACAAGGATCTTCGATAGATGATAAGCTTAATGTCATGATGCAAGGTATTACGTCATTGTTTCAACAAAATCAACAAAAGACCGATTCGTCCATCAAGGATTTACAAATTCAAATGGGACAATTGGCAACCGATGTGAACCTATTGAAATCACAAGCATCCACAAAACTTCCTTCACAACCATTTGTGAATCCAAGAGAGAATGTTAATGCGGTTACTTTAAGAAGTGGAAGACAAGTGGCGAGTCCAAGTCATCATGGAGAAGCTATTGAAGAGGTAGTCAAAGACAAGGAGGAAGTCGCACCAAAGGAGAATTCAACACCAACCGACCAATCCAAGGAACCGGTTTCTACTTTCACTACTCCACCTCCTTTTCCTAGTCGTTTTGCTAAATCCAAGAAAGAAGCTCAAGACAAGGCACTCATGGATATCTTCAAGAAGATTGAAATCAACATCCCATTCATTGAGGCCATTAAGACAATTCAAGGTATGCCAAGTTCATGAAGGAATTATGCATCAAGAAGGATAGGTTGCTTGATAATGAAATTACTAAAGTTCAAGAGAGTGCGTCGGCTATGCTATTGAAGAAGATGCCTACAAAGTGCACGGATCCCGGTGGTTTCACAGTGCCAATTACTATTGGTAAGAAAAGGTTTGAACATGCTTTACTTGATTTGGGAGCTTCCATTAGTGTGATGTCGGCCGAAATATATGACTCCTTGAATCTTGGACCTTTGAAAGAGACAAGAGTTATTATCCAATTGGCAAACAAGTCTAACATATATCCTAAGGGCTTGTAGAAGACGTGCTAGTGCAAGTAAATGAGCTTATTTTTCCGGTGGATTTCTTCGTGGTGGATATGGACAACAATGAGAACCGGTCATCTACTTCTTTACTTCTTGGGAGGCCATTTATGAAGACCGCAAAGACGAAGATTGATGTTGATAAGGGTACACTCACTATGGAATTCGACAAGGAGATAATACACTTTAACATATTTGAAGCCATGCGCTACCCAAGTGATGTGCATTCCGTTTACTCCATTGATGTGGTTGATTCATTAGCTCAACAAATGGTGGAATTGAACCAAGAGGATGAACTTGATGTGGTGTTGCAAAAGAGCATTGAATTGGACGTCCATGTCTTGTCTAACTTGGATGTTGAAATCTCCAAGGAATTGGTGGAGATGTGTGGTGCTTTGGCGACATTGCAAGAAGCAAAAAAGGGTAATGTTTCATATATTTCTTTACCCGTGAATGATGAAATACTTGTACCATCTATTGTGAAGGCGCCCAAACTAGAATTGAAGCCACTTCCGGACCATTTGAAGTATGCTTTCTTGGGAGATGGAGATGAGCTTCCGGTGATTATTGCAAAGAACCTCACACCGGTACAAGAAGACCGTTTGCTTAGAGTCTTGAAAGAGCACAAAACGGCTATTGGGTGGACAATTGCGGACATCAAAGGCATTAGTCCATCCATGTGCATGCATAGGATTCTAATGGAAGAAAACGTGAAGCCGGTACGTGATGCTCAACGTCGGCTTAATCCTCCCATGATGGAGGTTGTGAAAAAGAGATACTCAAATTGCTAAGTGTGGGGGTAATCTACCCAATTTCCGATAGCAAGTGGGTTAGTCCGGTACAGTGGTACCAAAGAAGTCCGGAGTTACGGTTGTTCGAAATCAAGACGATGAACTTGTTCCTACAAGAGTTCAAACCGGTTGGAGAGTGTGCATTGACTATAGAAAGCTTAATTCCGCAACCCGAAAGGATCATTTTCCTTTACCTTTCATTGATCAAATGTTGGAGGCGGTGAATGGGCATTCTTATTATTGTTTCTTGGATGGTTATTCGGGATACAATCAAATTGTTATTGCACCGGAGGACCAAGAGAAGACCACTTTCACTTGTCCGTTTAGAACGTTTGCATATAGACGGATGCCGTTTGGTCTTTGCAATGCGCCGGCTACTTTTCAAAGATGCATGGTGAGTATATTCTCGGATTATGTGGAGCGAATCATCGAGGTATTTATGGATGACTTTAGTGTTTATGGCAATTCTTTTGATGGTTGTTTAAACAACCTTGAACTAGTTCTTAAACGATGCATAGACACAAACCTTGTCCTTAATTGGGAGAAATGTCACTTTATGGTAAACCACGGCATAGTACTTGGTCACATTGTGTCCTCTCGAGGGCTCGAAGTGGACAAGTCAAAGGTAGATTTAATAAGAAACTTACAATATCCCACTTCGGTGAGGGAAATCCGTTCTTTTCTTGGTCATGCAGGTTTCTATAGGCGGTTTATCAAGGATTTCTCCAAAATCTCCATGCCGATGTGCAAGTTATTACAAAAGGAGGTACCTTTCGACTTCAACAAGGAATGCGAGGATGCTTTTGACAAATTGAAGGAAATGTTGACAAGTGCGCCAATTATCAAATCAACGGATTGGAATCTTCCATTTGAATTAATGTGTGATGCTAGTGATTATGCGGTTGGAGCCGTTTTGGGTCAAAGAGTGGACAAGTTGTCCCATGTTATCTATTATGCATCTAGGACCCTTAATGATGCACAAATCAATTATTCTACCACGGAAAAGGAGTTATTGGCTATAGTTTTTGCGTTGGAAAAATTTCGATCATACTTGGTGGGTACAAAGGTTATTGTGTATTCCGATCATGCCGCACTAAGACACTTAATAAAGAAGAAAGAAGCTAAGCCAAGATTAATCCGGTGGATCCTATTGTTACAAGAGTTCGACATAGAAATTCGTGATAAGAGGGGTGTGGAGAATACCGTTATGGATCATCTTAGTAGACTTGTTATGTCTCAAGAGGAACTTCCATTACATGACCTCTTCCTGGGACGAACAACTTTTCTCCATGGAAGAATCAACACCTTGGTATGCGGATATAGTGAATTACTTGGTGACAAGGAAAGTACCTAGTACAATGTCTAATTTCCAAAAGATGAAACTTAAGAAGGTAGCTAAGCAATATGTGTGGGATGAACCATACTTATGGAAATATGGCGTTGATCAAATAATGCGAAGGTGCGTGCCTAATTCCGAATTTCAATCCATTCTCTCCTTTTGCCACACTTTTGCTTGTGGAGGCCACTTTGGTTCGAAACGCATCGCTCTCAAAGTTCTCGAGAGTGGATTTTATTGGCCCACCTTGTTTGAAGATTCATATGCCTTTTGTAAATCGTGTGATAGATGTCAACGAACGGGCAATCTAGGTGCTCGAAATCAAATGCCACTCACACCAATTCTCGCCGTTGAGATTTTTGATGTGTGGGGTATCGATTTTATGGGCCCTTTTGTCAATTCGAATGGAAACTTTTATATACTTCTTGCCGTAGATTATGTTTCAAAATGGGTGGAGGCTAGAGCCACCAAAACTAATGACTCTCAAGTTGTTTGTGATTTTGTAAGGGAAAACATATTCAATAGGCATGGTACACCAAGAGTGGTGATAAGCGATGGAGGCTCATATTTCAAGAAGGCTTTCCACGCTCTCCTCAAGAAGTACAACATAACACACAAAATTGGTACGCCTTACCATCCACAAACTAGTGGACAAGCGGAAATTTCAAATTGAGAGATCAAGTCCATTCTTGAGAAAACGGTGAATACCACAAGGAAAGATTGGAGCTTTAAGCTCAACGATGCACTTTTGGGCGTATAGAACGGCGTATAAGACACCGATTGGTATGTCTCCATATAGGTTGGTTTATGGCAAGGCTTGTCATCTTCCGGTTGAACTTGAACATAAGGCTTATTGGGCGATAAAGAAATTCAACATGGAGTATGATGAAGCGGGAAACAAAGGAAGTTACAACTAAATGAGTTAGAGGAGATACGTAATGATGCTTACGAGAGTGCCCGGATTTACAAGGAAAAGACCAAGCTTTTTCATGACAAGATGATTTCTCGTAAAGCTTCATCGTGGGACAAAAAGTCCTTTTATATCATTCTCGCCTTAAACTATTTCCTGGAAAGTTAAGGTCTCGTTGGATTGGACCATATGTTGTTACTAATGTTTTTCCTCATGGTGCAGTTGAAATTACTAGTCTTAGAGACAATTCGGTTTCCAAAGTCAACGGCCATAGATTGAAGCCATACTATGAGAACATCGCTTATGTGAATTTTGATGAACTTTCATTTGGAGATGCACTCCCTCTGGAGGAGTAATGTGCCGCAAGAGCTAAGTCGGGCCGTCGACTTTAAAACAAGCGCTTAATGGGAGGCAACCCATAGGTTTTGTATTTCTTATCCTTTTGCTTTTTATTTTTGTTATTTCTTTTTCTTATTCCATATCATGTTAAAATTTCCCACCTTGACTTTACTAGGAGGATTCAATTACATTGAGGACAATGTAAGGTTTAAGTGTGGGGGAGTGGTTAAGCATGTATTTTAAAAAAAAAAAAAATATTAAAAAAAAATTAAAAAGTTTTGAAAAAAAAAAAAAAAGTTTTACATAAAACTTCAACTTTTAGAGATTTTAGAGTCACTAGCATACTTCTAGGTATGTTTACATAGAGATTTTGACCGACATAATTGAACTTGGAAATGTTAGAGAACTACATTCGGATTTCTTGCTTGTTTGAGTGTTAAATAATGGATTTAATTATGCCGGTGATGCAAATTTGGTGCAGGGAGAAATGCATTATTAGAGTTGCTGATCAATCATTAGTGGAGACTACCCATATTCATATCATGTGAGGCACCGACCAGAAAATTTTTCCATCTACTAAAGAGCTTTCTTTTGAGTGTGTGTCACCGTAAGTTAATTCCGGTAGAATGGTGAGCTACCCAACCTCCCACCAATAGAAGCACTACTCTTTGATCTCTTGAGTGCTAATTTTGTCAATCATGAGGGTGACGTCTATAGATGAAAGCCTCCTTCTTGTAGTTCGATTTGCAGTTAGCACCATTCTCTCTCGCGACAACAACGGATCCATAGAAACACCATCATCATCAACAAGGAGCGACATGAAAATCTACAAGGAAAGTTGGAAAAGTTCAAGGTTTGCAAGCAACGGAACGAAAAAAAAAAAAGCAAATTTCAAACTCAAGTAAAGCAACATACAAAAGAGCAGATTTTTACATATATGTTGAGGACTTACAATACAATGAGGTAATTCTATATCCAAGTATGAAGACTTATTCATGAAAGCAAAGAAAATCAAAAGGTGAGAATTTTTGAAGTTTATGATTTCAAGACGATACAAGTTGTGAAGAATCAAGCGGTAAAATACTTCTCCCACGGCCATGGTTGTATTTAATTTCTCTTGTTTTGTTTCAAAAAAAAAAATATATATATATATATATATATATATATTTGTTTTGTTAATAAGCCGTGGGGAAGGAAAATTTATAAGAAAGTTTCAAGCGACAAGGATTTTTAAGGTAAAAGAGTTACAAATTGTTAAGGATTTATGAAATTCGAGAGTTTATCATCAATAGTTGAAACCGAAGATGAAGACCAAGGAGATCAAGACGAGGAGCGGAAGACGTTTCTATTGGATGCCGTGAGAGTGGTGTTATCATAATTGGCGATCGGATGTGAAGGTGAGTAAGTAATCTCATCCTCGATAATAATGGTTGATTTCCTTTCTTAGAGATCGTCAGAAAAATGGTTTTTCAAAATATTAAAAGATGTGGGTTTTTAAAATATTTCGGAAGTTGTCCTTCCCACCATTCAAGTGTTGCAGAATTCTCTTCATTCCTACCTGCACACATGTGAGACCCATAAAAAAGCCGTCTTTTTGAGTGCAATTATCATAAAACCCTTTTTGGTGAGGCAGAAGTCGAGGCGAAATGCTTATTGATCGTTTCTCAAACACGCGTTCTCTCATTATGGTGTGGTTATTTCTCACTCAACATTTAAGAATGAGAATATGTTCTTTAGTATTTCTAACTTCTTATTACTAGCATGCGTAAACTCTATGTCCTCATAACTCTTTGATGCTTGGGACGCTTGAACGCTTTGAAGTTGTGAGTTTTTAGTTTGATTTGCTCGAGGACTAGCAAAGTCTAAGTGTGGGGGAATTTGATAGGGTGTAGAATACATCCTATTTACTATCTATTGTTTATGCTTTCTTTGCTATTTTTTCTTGTAAATTATGTATTTTACGCTTGTTTTGAGTTTTATAGCTACTATGGAGTCACACGGAGGAAAAGAAGAAGAAATCACCCAATTTGAGCAAAAGGGCAAAATTGTCATTTCATGGGCGAACACTATCTGGAGCCCAGTCAAGGTTAAGGGGCGTCTACCTGTCACTCACTTATGGGATTGCCAACTGGGTATCCCTTATCAAATGACCGGATGCTGAATATCCAGACCCAGCTTTATTACCCCAACCCTAAATCGAGAAGAGAATTCTCTTTCTCAATCATTCTCTTATTTCTCCTCCACCTGAAAGTGAGAAAGAAAACAACCATGGCTGCTGCTGTTAAAAATCGAGAAAATGGATTAGGGTTCGTGCAATTGATAAACCGAGAAAGAAGCAGATCGAAACCCAAATGAGAAATCGATGATAAATTCAAGTCAGGGGTTGATTCAACGAGATGGATGAAGCTGTAGATGTTTGTGACGGATTCTGTTAGTCGATTGAAGAACATAAGTTTGATAAATCAGAGAAGCAGTGGCGCTGTTGATTGGTTCGAGATATGAACAGAGAAGGAAATCGAGATGAAGAAAGGGGCTGTTGCAGTCAAAGAGAGAGAATAGATCGAGAGTTATAAAGAGAGATCGAGAAATTGTGGCAGAAGATGTTAATCGAGCAAGTCATGGTTTTGGTCACTGCAAATTGGAGATGGGTTTGTGAAGAACGAGCTGCTGTTAGTGTTCTCAGAGATGGAGTCTGGGTTTGGATTGAGACGGTAATCCCGATGTTTGTTGAAGCTCAGTGAAATGGGTCAGTCTGGTTCGATTATTGTTGAGGGCTGTAGCTGAGAAGAACTCAGAGATGAATCGAGTTGAAACCGAGAAGAGACGATGATGTTCGATCTCGTGGGCTGGTGGAGGTGATGTCGCCGAGTAACGATGTGTGTTTAGATTGAAGCTCTGTTGCAGGAATGGAAGCTGTTTGAAGCATGAATTGAAGTGATGAAACAATAGATGTATGTTAGGAAATTGACACAGGGAATGAAGCTAAAATCGGCCTGAGATATGCCCAGAAAACAAACGGAACTCTGTCGGATTTTATACCCGACCGAGTTAACTCGGTACCGGCCGATGAGCCGATTCAACCCAATCCAACAAATTTCAATCACCGAGAGTTGAAGTCGACTAGGTGTCCGACTTCTCGCTCCCTTGACCCAATTGATCGACGGTTTGACCCGTTTGACCGTTAGTCCTAACGGTGGACTGACGGAATATTCCGTCGAATATACCGAGGAGTGAAATTTTCAGGTGGCAGTGGTGACGGATTCCGGTCAAATTAAAGCCATAATACCAGTTTTCCGGCGACCAAAATTCCAAAATTTTCCGTGGACTTCTCTCATGGGTGTGAAGACTTGGACTAGGAATTGGATGGAGAATTTGGCTCAAATTTGGAAAGAAAAGATGAAGAGTTGAGAAAGGCTTGGATTTGGAAATTGAATTGCAAAAAAGAAAAAGGATTCTATTCCTTGGAAGATTTGGAGAATATTGAAGCCTATAAATAGAGAAGTTTTCTACATCTTTACACACCTCTCACACACACAACACTTGTGTTTTTGTTTTCAAAATTCTTCTTCTTAATTATTTGTGTGAACTTAAAAATTCTCCTTTTAATTATTATTATTTGTGTGAATTTCAAAAACATGAGTAGCTAATTTTCTTATTGATTGAGGATGAATTCCTAGTTCTCAACATGTTTTGAGTTTTGTTTTAATTCTATCTTGAAGTTTTTCACATGATTATCGTTTGTTTTTACTAATAGGAATGTTTATTCATTCATGATTGATTGATAGATGGTTTAGAATGCATGCTAAATTGATTTGTTAGTTTAATCTAAATCTAGTATAAGTTAGGAATAAGTAATCGTTTCGACACTTTACACAAGTAGAAAACACGAGACCTTGCGGAGAGGGATTCCGTGGAGCGATTGTGTGTAAAAACAACGCTAGAAAGTGGACCAAGCGAACCGAGTCTAACTACTAGTACTAAACCTAAATTCATAGATCTTAATGCATTCGGGGAATTACATCTTGTAAGCGAACCTCAAGGTGGTTCTTTTGAATAGAATCTGATAACTAAGCGGACTTGTTACTCAGTGAAATAAGGGATTTTGGGGCTAGCTGTTTAACTCGCTATCCTACGGTTGGTGATAATCTGTGACTAATAACAAGTAGAAAAGAACATAACTTTAATCATTGTTTTGCAACGAAGAAGGATTCCTTGATCTTGTCTCTCTTATTGCTTTCAACTTTATCTTTTAATTGCTTTGTTTATTTTCTTTTGCTTTTTACACCCCCCTTTTGTGACAATTTTTACAACTAGAATCTCTTGCTCCTCGTGGGAACGAACTTAACTTCCATTATATTATTTTTAATTGAGTGGAAATATTAATTAATTTGATTGCACCTACGACACGCATCACCTAGTCCAGATTTGAACACCACACTGTATTAAGCCGCTACAAACTCTAGCTTACTACAAGTTAACTTCGGCCTGGAATGTAGTTGATCCCTAACCAAGTCTCACACCGATTAAGGTACAGTCACGTTCCTTACGCCTCTCGAACCACACCGGATTCTGTGCACTTGATTCCCTTAGATGATCTCACCCACAACTAAGAGTTTTTACGACCCAAAGTTGAAGACTTATAAACAAATCTGTCTCCCACAAATATACCTATGAGTTTTGTTCCGTCTTTCGATAAATCAAGGTGAACAGGAACCGATTGATATACCGGACTTATATTCCCGAAGAACAACCTAGAAATATCAATCACCTCACAATAATCTTAATCGTATGGTAGCGAAACAAGATATTGTGGAATCACAAACGATGATACGAAGATGTTTGTGACTACTTTTTATCTTGCCTATTAGAGATCAAATCTCGAGAAAATCTTAGATAAAATAGTACTCAATACGATAAAAAACAGCAAGATCAGAACACACAACTACCGAGAAAAATAGTTGGTCAATGAAGTCTTTAAGTCGTTAACCTACTGGGTTTTAGAAAAACCTAAGGTTAAAGGAGAATCGACTCTAGTCGCAACTAGTATCACACATGAGGTGTGGGGATTAGGTTTCCCAGTTGCTAGAGTTCTCCTTTATATAGTCTTCAAATCAGGGTTTGCAATCAATGTTACCTTGGTAACAAAGCATTCAATATTCACCGTCAGATGAAAACCCTATTAGACTCAAGCTAATATCTTTCAACCGTTGGATCGAACTTAGCTTGTTACACACAAATGAAAAGTGACTTCATTTAGATATGAGTAACCGTACCTAAACGTGTACACCTTTATTGGCTCAACAATAGTTAACTGAAGTTAGCCATGAACACTTTCATATCAACCATATTCATCTTAACCATAACTAGTCCAAATGACTCAACTGAAACTAGTTCTAGAGTTGTTTAATTGTTTATATTCTTATAGAAGTATACAAGACACAATTGAAGCAAAATCGATTTTGATTCACTCCAATCAATTCATGAACATTATAGCCATGGTTTGCAAAAGATTGCACTCCTTATTATATAAATGTATTAGTTCATGAACAAACCGATTTCAGAACATAACCTACTCAAGTATGCAAATTAGTACGCATACCTAAGTGGCCGGACTAAGTTTGGGTTCGCCAGTATGCGAACATGTATGCATACCTCTCAAAGCTCAGTTGAATTTCTAGAATTTGAAACTCATGCCAGTACGCATACCGGTATGCGTACTAAGTTCCCGGACTTTCATTAACCAACCAGTACGCATACGTCTGTGTTATATCCAATCATGGTTATTTGTTCTAAACTCCCATTTCAATCATTGAAACATTCTTGGAAGACGACAATAGCTGTCTCACACAAACTATTAGCTTCAAAGCAATTTTCAAGTGATTGAATGATCAATACGAAACATTCTGAGTCTACATCAAATGACTGTCTCACACAAATCATGTAAGATGTTACAAGGCGATTTTCACATGATCATCTTTTGACTTTCGTCAAGAATATAAGATGAACTTGGTTAAATCGAAAGCTTACCAACACATATTTCAAGAAATATGTAAGCGAGCTAAACTCAGCTCGAAATATATAATGTGTATAATCGAAGTCTATATAGCTATACGACTTTTGTCTCAGATAGGAGATAGAGTAGATAGACTTTTGAGTGATAGATGAGTTCAAGTCTCCACATACCTTTTGTTGATGAAGTTCCACAAGCTCCCCTTAGTAGTTTTTCGTCTTTAATCGATGAATGCCGTGAAGTCTAATGCTCAACTACACTTTCTATCCTAATCCGAGACTTATATATAAGTAGACTAGAAATCAAGACTTATAGTTTTGGCAACTAAACTTGACAACAAGCTTGAGATAGCAACGCTTGCGAGTTCGACCGAGCAGTGCACTAAAAATCTCCCTCTTTGTCAATTTTACTGACAAAACTATCAATACATATGGATTAAAAAATAAATAAACTTTGTAGCTTCTCATCCAAATGCTTGATTTCCTTGGTTCTTCAACATTACTCGAAATATTCGTCACTTCCAAGTACTCCAGTGATTTTGAACGTGCTCAACTCAGCATATAGTTGTTGAAGATTCGTAGCTATAAAAATGAGAAAACAAGAGCCCTCAATCATTGTTATACAGTGTCATAGTATTATTACACAACATCAAAGTCCAATTGTATCACAACTTTGACAACAATACTATGGTGATATGTATCACTTCCCCTTAGTCAATACTTCATCTCACATGAAAACCACTCCACCTTACATAATGACCCGTAAACCATATGCATTTGTAGTGTGAACTACACATTAGTTCTCCCCCGTTTTGTCAATATAAATTGGAAAAGGTACGAAAACTAGTGAGATACTAATGAAATTCTCATATAGATGCTTCATGACTGAAAGAAAACATATCAACTTTGTTTCGATGATTTCATATAGTCGAAACTTAGTGTATTCATCAAGGAGTTTATAAAGATACAAGAAAACTCCTACAATATTTCACAGCCGCACTCCCCACAAAGATTTGGCAATTAAGCAAAAGTTCAATTAAGATTTCTCCCCCAGAAAATATCATTCCCGAAAGTTCAACAAGAGCGACCTTAATTTTACAAGAAAATAAGGATTTCTTTGGACATTAACAAATCACATGAAAGATGAATTTTTATCCAGAATACTCAATTAAATTAACCACAAGAAAAACCCATGATTAATTTAATCGGAAATGCTCAACATAAGAAAACTTACAGATCCATACAATACTTTCACATAAAAGTGGATCTAGGAAAGACCAATACTGCGAAATACTCAAAGATTTATTCTATTTTTCATCAATATTTGCATAAAGACATATAATAGACTTAATCTTTGCAATCAAAAGTTCATCCTATCTTCCATCAATATTTGCATAATGACATAATAGGCTTAACTTTTGACATATATGGGACAATCATAGTTCACGGACGCAAACATATCCCATAACAGTTTTTGCAATTGTTAATACCCAAAAGCGTTTCAAAGAATGAGCAATGTTGTTCCACCGCTGGTATTATCGAAATTGAGACTGGTAGATGAACCTGAATTGAGGTCTAAGATTCACCCTTCTTTTTTCAAATGGTTGAAGAACTGATTTTGTGACCGAGAGGTTGATCTCCCACTGTGGTTGCCAATTGTTAATACCCAAAAATCGCTCCAAGGCAAAACAATGTACTGCCGTAGTACTTTCTTTTGGTTCGGAAATCAAAATCATACAAAACGAGCCTAAACCAAGATATTGGTCGTTCACGTTTTGCTTCGGTTACAAAGAGGGAAAATGGGTTGATCTTAGGGGAGGGAAAGCGAAGAAAGTTTGAGGAAATCAATGGTGATTGAATTGGGTGTGAGCTTATTGAGCTATGAAAGAAGAAGGGCTTGAAAATGATAAGCTTGTTCTCTGTCTTCGAATTGACAAGGTAGTCTATTTATAGCTTTAGGGAACACCCACTATTTCCTTGTAAGTAGTGGAGGTTGTGGAGAGATGGAGAGATGGGAATATTGGAGATAATGGTATGATTACGCCAGAAGTTTCTGGAAACCGTAAACCATTACTCCATTACTTAGCCACTTTCTTTAACTTCTTACCACTACTTGTAACTTCCTTATCATGGGATGTTTCCATGCCGCACGTTGTTGTAAACCACCAGACCAATACCCATAAATAATTCCCCCATGTAACGTGTTTGATTTCTCGTAGGAATTAGTAGAGTCATGGACTTTTTCTAGTCTTGTCTAGACTGTCACAATACCTGACTGAGTAGTAGCCTAAGCTAGCCAGACTTGTCGAAGTGGCATAGCTTGAAGAGACAACTCGACTCCAAGGTTACGTGTGACTAATAATGAGTTTGCCATAAAATGGCATTGTAATTAGCTAGCCATACTAATGCACGTAGCCAACATAGTACACCAAGCTAGCTGTGCGGCGCGCGACCTAGTCGATAGCTGACCGAGTCGGGCATGAACATAGGTGCTAGACTTGGAGCAACTTAGCCGCGGCCATATTGCTAGGCTAGGCCAAGCTAGAATGACTAGAAAGGAGGCCGCGACTAGTTAGATGCGAGGCTAGACCAAACTAGGAGGCAAGGAGGTCAGTAGCATGGCTACGCCATGCTATCTTAGGGTAGCACGAAAGTCGTGGCCGGTTAGGAGCCGTGGATACGCCGGTGAAGAAAGGAGGTCGTAGCCATATGGCTAGCTTAGGTGAGACATGGATAGGTCGGGCCAGTAAGACAAGGTGGTCGTGTGGCTCGACTAGCTAGTTGGCCAGCCTAGGAAGCTAGGTTAAGCCGGACTAGGAGCCAAAGGGGGTCGTTGTTGTGACTAGGCCATGCTATGACAAACTAGCAATGAGGCCGTGGATGTTTAAAAGCCAGTTAGGCCTAGCTGGCGGGCATCCGACCATGGTTAGCCAACAGCCGGTAGACATGGAATCCATGGATAAATAGACTAGGGACAAGGTATCCGTGGGCCGGGCCTAAGGGAGATAGAGAGGCCGTGGCTCGAATAACTAGTTGGATAGCTAGGAAGCTAGGCTAGGCCAGACTAGGAGACAAAGTGGCCATGGCCAGGCCTGAAGACAGGGAGGCCGTAGGCTGATTAGCTAGTTGGCTAGCTAGGAAGACAAGGAGGTCGTGGCCTGATTAGCTAGTTGGATAGCTAGGAAGTTGGTGGCCACGTCCTGGCTAGCTAGTTCGATAGCTAAGAAATTGGTGTACGTGGATAGGTCATGAGACCCAGCCAGATTAGCCTAGCTATGGAGTGCGGCCATGTTGGCGTTGGCACTTCGTTTGTAACATACATAACATATTCGAGGAATTCAAATTCAAGGAAGTTCTCGACTCAAGTAATATTCCAAATATTATGCTCGTAATTCGAGAATAGCGTAGTAGCTTATTCGGATATTTATAATTGCTGCATCAGTGTAGACTGATCAATGCATAACAATTTATATGGCCGTGCATAAAATGATGAGAATTCAGTTGGGTGAAGCTCTAAAATCTTGCAGGCATATTGAAGGTTATCCCCGAATCTTGCAGGCATAATTTATATGGCCATTAGCAGGATACACATTCTCAATTCTCTTGCGGAATATGATGTAGAAGTATGAATCTATAATTCGATGCCCGGTCAGAATTTATATTTATAAACATATATAGAATACCGAGAGTTCAATTGGTGAAGCTCTAGTACATATACGTAGAATACCGAGAGTTCGGTTGGGTGAAGCTCGTACATATATGATTATAGATACATCTCGTGTAGGTTCGGAGGTGATCTTTACAAGTTTTGCCCTTGTCAAAAACCATCATCTACAACAATATATAAAACCAATAAAGATTAATACTGCAAAATCATCTTCCAAATAAACTTTAAACTTTAAATAAATAAATCTAAAAACATTGCAAGATGAAAATCGTTGCACAGCTATGTGTACTCATGTTAATTTCTATTCCAAACTCTAGTTATCCTTCTTAAACACAAGAATAAATCCTCATTAGAAGTTTCCTAGACAAAATAAAGTGTAACTCCTAAGAAAAACAAAACTGAAGGTCTTCAGACATAATCGGCAAATCCGAGATCGAACACATGCAAGCTCATCAATTGCTTTCTTGAGCTTCGATTTTCGTAAATTCAAGATTGTTTGTTGCAATTTCAAGTCTGTTCACGAACAACCCCAAAATCTCAAGAAGATTTCCCACCAATTGAGACGACATCCGAACCGGCAGATCTTTTTCATGATCAACTACATGGAAGCAAAGTTACGGAGAGAGGATTTACGTGAAACTCAATAAATTTGCGGCCTTCAACATTGTCTTCATTTTTGCATCCATCCATTGTGCACACCATGATCTCACTGGATAATTTTTTGACGTTATTGAACGAGTATATATCAGAGGAATAATTCATGATATATATATGATATGTTCATAGGGAAACCCTAGGGTTACTCGTTTTCGTTCGGTAATGGGCCAGGTGCACGTACACTCATGGTTATGAACCAGGTTCAAAACCAAGGGAACCATGGAACCTAATTTAAAAGTAGTTTTGATAAAAATCAAATCCAAAATTTAAACACATTGACAGAAGATCTTAGCTCAAAAGGAAAGAACATAAGATAATTGTTGAAAGACAACAAATCAACAGTCATAAGGATAAAAAACGAGGGTTTTCAAAGTGAGCAACAAAGAGAACTTTCTCAAGAGTTACTGATCAAATATATAAAAAATGTAATAATTAACCGGACCAGGGCTCAACATGTCTCAAAATCCTTCTTTTCATAAAGCAAGGTCACTTATGTTGTTCTCTTGGGAATGACATCAAATGGGGAGAGTTCTTAAATGAACTTGTGCTTAATTGTTATATCTTTGTGGGGAGTGTGGATGTGGAATTGGAAAGGGGATGCTTGTATCTTTTTAATCTCCTATATGTTAAGTATTTATTACTATGTGATATCATAAAAAAAAAGTTTATATGAGGAGTTTTATTTTAACTATGTTATAATGTGGAATCTCAAAACTTCCTTAAGACTTGACATATATTTTGATTGTTTTCATTACGATCACGCGATTTTTCGTACCTTTCTTAATTTTATTGACAAAAAGGGGGAGAATTATTTATTAATTTCATACACATATATATGGTTTACGGATCATTATGTAAGGGGGAGTGAATCAATAATCTATAGGTTTTACCTATTATGAAAAAGATGTAAGTATTGATTAAGGGGGAGAAACATATCACCGTAGTATTACTTCAGACTTGAGATACAATTGAACTTTGGAGAAAGGAATGATACTATGTTTCTGTATAACGAAGATTGAGAACATTGTTTTCTAATGTTGTTATCGCCATGAACTCGGTTTTTCAAGAACAACGATGCTAAGTTGAACACGTTCAGAATCATTGCAACTTGGAATTACGAAGAGTTCAAGGAGTTGAAGATGCCAAGGAAATCAAGACATCTTGGGTTCAAGAAGTTTTCAAAGCTTTATTTTTTTATCCATATGTATTGATATTTTTGTCACTAAAATTGAAAAAGGGGGAGATTGTTTGAGCATTGCTCGGTCGAACTCATAAGTGTTGCTGTCTCAAGCTTGTTGTCAAATTTAGCTATCAAAACTATATCTTGATTTCTAGCATACAATTAGTTAGGTCTCGGACGGGGATAGAAATGTGGTTGAGAAACATAGGATTACTGCAGTCATCATTGTGTTCTACAGTTTGAAGGAGAAGATCAACCGAATATTTTGGAGAACTTCATCAACAAAAGGTAAGTAAAGACTGAACCACCTATATCTCAAGTTATATTCACTTTTTATCATCTAAGGCGATGTCATAACTAATTAGACTACTATGCATATACTAGAATTTTGAGTCAAGTTTATCTTGATAACTTTTCGAAATATAATGGTTAAGCTTAATGAACATTTGTTCATACTTGATGAATTTCGGTTAAGGACAATTTATTGTTCGAAATTAAAATCATGATTCAAGTTTATCATTCGAAAATAAACTCGGAACAATGATATGTGTCATTGATGTTATTTAGGAATGTTTCGAATTGATTTAGAGAAATATAGAACTACTATTGATTCGGATACAAGACAATGGTATCAGTTTTACTGGGAAAACTGTCATAAGTCTGAACCCGTATTACATGTATTCGTATAAGTAGCGGAGTAGCTATATACATATCGACTTACAGATTAGTGGTAAACTTATTTTTAATGTATATCATATGAAAATCATGGTGACTCGTGGAACCGGATCGGTGTGCATATTTGTATGTAAACCGTTCTTGAAAAGTGGTTACGGAAACCGGGGTGAGTATCCAAATCGGTATGCGAACTAAAATAGTTTTGTGTTCCTGATCTCGGTGGCGTTTCCAAACCGCTTATGCAAACCGATCCAGTCCAGTTCGTGAACTCAGGAACCGACGACTGTCTTTGAATTTCCAAACCAGACGCAAACCTTAAAAGTTATGTGAACTCCGGAACTTAGGTTTGGTGGAAATTTTACAAACTGGTATGCAAACCTAAAAGTTCTAAACTCTTAACTCGTTTTGGGCTAAAGTTTCCAAACCGGTTTGAGAATCGTGGATCGAACCGACTCACGAACTACTATGTATTTGTACTCGTACATCTACTAATCATGTCGATTATATTTTCAAGTGTGTTTAAATTATTTCTTTGAGATAATTAATATTTGATTAATTCTCCATAAACACTAGACTTAATTGATCACATGATTGTGACTCAGAGTTAATGTCTTATGTGTTCATGAAAATGAAGATTAAGCTTTTAAGTTCCATGTTGAACATAGTCTTTGTATACGGTTCGGTACGGTCTAATTTAACCAGAGTGTATATCTTGTTTATGTAAATCAAATTCAAAGATTCATCTAACCGTGGATATTTTTTGCTTGGTTTCAAAACTATCTTAGCTTAAACCTAAAGCAACGTATGCAAACAGGAACTCCAAGCAACTGGCATCTTTGAATCCTGACACTTCTTTTTGGTGTGTCCTAGTTGTATCTAGAGTCGTCCTATCCATAAACCGGTTTACGGTTCATCGACTATAAAGACTTCATTGGGATTCGTAAAGCCAGGTCTAGTTATCTTTCCTTGATAACTCGAGTATCCTGATATTGATTGTTTGTAGAGCTTGCTCCAACGATCAAGATAGATAGTGATCATCAAAGTTCTCTTCGTCTCAGACTTTGGTGATTACGCAAGTTTTATACTTGTTAAATTGTTATCAATTTCCATCACCTGTTTGATTTTGATCATCCGTTTCGATCGTAATCAGGAATCGGGTACGTGTACTATACCTGGTTTGATGAATATTCTTATCATAGTATGTATACCAGGTATGTGTAAACTTAAGATAAAAACGAGATCAGGAACTCACAGATCTTTTATGGTATGCGTACATTATTTGGTTTTGAAACCAACATATCTTTTCGGTTTGCATACTAGGTATGCATACCTTTCGGGTTCACGAGTTCTGATTATTTATGGTATGGATATTGGGTATGCGTACAAAAAAGTGTTTTGCCAAATGATGGCCGTCGTAAGTGAAATCAAATTAAATCACTTATTTCCACACAATTTATCGGGTAATATAACGGAAGCGGGGATCGTTACCTCGAAGAACAATGAGTTTTAGTTGTGAAAGTGTCGGGGGTGTTGTTTTATATTTTGAACAAAGTAAATAAAAGTAATTAAAAATATTAAGCTTTAAACAATAGAGAGAGATGATCGAGGAATCATTCTTCGTTAATAAATATTCATTGAAGTAGTATATTCATCTATTCGTCATTAATCATAGATTGTCACCAACCATAGAATAACAGTACGCTTAGCTATTCTCAAAATTCCTTAAGTCATTGGATAACATGTACGCTTAGTTTGATTCTATCCGATTGAACAACCTTGAGGTACGCTTACAAGATGTAATTCAATCTTAATGATTTAGGGTTTGTAAATTTAGGTTTGATCCTAGTAGTTAAACTCAGTACGCTCATTCTACTTGCTATTGTTGTATTTACACGCGATTGCTTTACAGAATCCCTCTGCAAGGTCTCACGTTCTCTACTTGTATAAGGAATTATTCAACAATTACGTATATCCTAACCCTTACTAGCAATAAATCAATAATATATTTAGTTGGCCACCTAAACAATCTATCAATCAATCATAAATATTCCTAGTAGTAAACAGAAACGATAATCATACGAAGAAATCAAAATAGATTTATATACTAAATCAAATCTTATTTATAACTTATAATTCATCCTTAATCAATAGGTGTTTAGCTACTCATGTATGTAAACATCCATGGTATACATATAAGAAAAGTAAAGAGATAACGTTACGAAAGAGGAACCATTCTGAAACCCTAGCTTTCGCTCCGTGCGTATAGTTTATCCTCTAAAAAACTTACAATTTTTTGCTCCCCCTCTACATGGCCTAATTCCTCTTTATATAGGTTTACATTGCTTGGCCTTCAAGTACCTAAGTCGGTTAAGGAACCCGACCCTAAGAAAGAATAACCTAAAAGATAGTTCGTGAATTTTGGCCTTCAAAGTGGTTCGAGTCTTCACTTACCTTTTGTTGAAGAAGTTCTCCAGAACTCCCGTTGATCTTCGCCTTCAATCGGTAGAACGCAGTGATATCCGATTCTCAACTACACACTTCTATCCTAATCCGAGACTGACTAAATGTAAACTAGAAAGCAAGAAATAGTTTTGACAACTAAATTTGAAAATAAGCTTGAGATAGAAACACTTGTGAGTTCGACCGAGCAATTCCCTAAAAGTAAACATCCAACCTTTAGGAAAACGAATTAATACAATGATGAACCTAGTTTTGCTATAAACGTCATACGAATCCTTTTTATAATCGTTATGATATCAAAAGGATAACTTTGTAAAGACGAAGACAAGATCCGATGCTCCCAATTGGAAAAAGGCTAACTTGCAAAAGAATAGTCAATCCCATAGTTTTTAAAATCTTGCGATTTATGATTTGAATCTTATGATTCGCTTCAAAATTTTCCAAAACGATTCAGATCTTAACTATGGATCAATTGACCGTGAATCTTACGATTCACATTTTGGTCCGATCGATTTACACCGATTCATAAATCAGACAAATCTAAATTTGTTCTTTCCATGTGATTTTTATTAAAAATAATTTTTTAAAGACATTTTGACTCGCACTAGAGCACAAGATTCGAACTCAACAACCATGGTCACCTAATTAAGTGCCGAACCATTGATCTGAACACTAAATTGTGTTATGTATTCTTCATTATTCATATCTAAAATACAAATAACATATATTTGAACTTATTAATGTATAACTCCAATAAGTATATATGTATTTATAGATTTACCATGATTATTCGATTCACGATTCAACATACGGTTCGATCCTTAAAAATGAAAAATGATTCACGATGCGATTCATAATTTAACAACCTTGGTCAATCCAATTCTCCCCCGAGAAATCGTGAAGAGAATAATGGGAAGAAGGTTCGAAGTTTTCTAATCACACTCAAAAGTGGGTACTAAAGAACGTCAATGGTGCATTGAGAGTGAAAACGAATGATCTCCCAGAAAATTTCATGACTGTGGAAAAGGCAGAATCCATGATTTTGGAAGTTACAAAATTCATGGGAATGATGGATATAGATCTAAAGGGATAATCCAAAGGTGAAACACAAGAATATGTGGAAGAAGAAACAAATTAAGCCAAAAACTACGAATCATACGGCTTCACCAAATACTCAACATCTTAGCCAACATAATATGTGCGCCCTAATTCTTGTGCCTTCCCCGCCATTTTTCTTACTAGGGAATTTCTTGATGAGGGTACACTTCCAACACAATTAAGTTGTGTTGGGTGAACAATGTCTTGCTCACCATAGGCGATTGAAACAAACTTTTCCGCATCTATGAATTTTTCACCATATGGGTTCTTCTAAAAAGGTATGTCTACAAACTGAGCAAGCTTGATGATTCTAATATTATATGTTGATGCCATGATCCATTAATATCAAAAACATCTTTGTTTTTGTTATTGTACTCTACTTTACGCTAAGTGTTTGGTGAAGATCCGTATATCATCCATCATGATTGACTGTTTAAACACTTACTTGAAGTTAATCACCCAATGTTTCTGAAGACAATAATTATTATCTCTATCTTGTTGAGCCAATGCTCCAAAGAGATGAGTCCATATTTAAGAGGTTATGGAACTTTTTAATTGAATGGTTTTATGACAATAAAATCCTTTTGTGGTTGTCATAATTATCTTCCATGCACCTATATATTAAAGAGTCAATATAGTTTTATTTGACTCAAGGTGTACTACATCGCTTGTGAATCCAAATCGTAATGACTCGATGTGGGTATCAACACTTTTTATGCTCTTTGTAGAGTTCTCCCTACCTATATGACTCCTAAGCAAGAGACAAGAACATGATCCATGAGAATTTCTATATAACAAGCCAAGTAGAATATGCGCTAGATAATATATCTAATCATAATATTGATATTTAAACTTATGATATCCTGGGAACAACTCTCAAGATATGATAATCTTACAGATTACTTAATATCATTCACCATTGGTGGAGAGATAATGGATCAAAGGTGAAGTACTCATGAAGAAAACCAATGCAGCTAATGATTACCTTGTGTATCATTCGGAGTTTACCTAACTTGATTTGTGATGAAGTTCTAAAATTTCTGAGTTACAAGAAACAAAGAAGGCCGATGACTGCTGTTTTGGTGACTTGAAAAGAAGAAATTTCGAGTCAAGCTTGTCTTGTTAAACATCTCGAAATATGATTCACGCAGTGGATGTTCAAAGGTCCTTAAAAATATTAGTATTGAACAATTTATTGTTCAAGAATTAATTTGTGGATCAATTGAAAATTTCGCAAGCAAATGATTTTATTATTTGGGAATGTTTCAATCATAAAAAAGAGACATTCGGAACTTCGATATTCCGACTTCGGTGTAGGTTGGCGAACCAGTTCGCAAAACATAGATATCGAGTTTTTGAAATACATGAAGGTTGGTGAACCCGGTTCGCAAACCGCAAGTTATTTGGGTAAAGTTTACGAACCCGTTTCACGAGCCGTAATAATCGAAATTGGTGAAAGGAAACGGTTGGCGGACCGAGTTCACGAACCGTTGACATCCGAGTTCACGAGTCGTTTCACGGTTCACGAACTACAACGCCCTGAATTCACGGTTCACGAACCGTTTCACCAACTGTCCCAGTGAATGATTGTTTCCTTCCTCTTGTTCTTCTTTGTTGCAGGTGACTTCCGAGGAGTTTCCTTTTTGATTGAAACCGTATTCTTTGGGGAAGGGCCTTTAGTTAGGGTATGTTGAGGTGTCTTGTCATCTGTCAATGGAGTCCGAATTGGCTTCTTTGTTGGAGTATGAGTTATCTTCTCTGTGAAGTCTGACTTGTCTTCTCTGCCACTTGTGTGCTACACTAACTTGTCTACCCGCCACTCGCGTGCTACACTGACTTTTTGCCTCAACGTCAGTTCCACGCCCAGAAACATATAACCCTGGCTAAGACTGTGTCAATGGCCATATAACTTCATCAACTTCTTCATTTGGTGGCATAATATTAAGTGTTCTCTCATGAGTAAGGAACAAATGAACTTCATTAGGAACATCTTGATCCGATTCATTTCAAAACTTCAACAAGTTTCTATCTGTAGATACCAAAAATCTGCCGTGCCACGTGGCACAATATTAAAGGTGGAGTAACTTATTATGTTACAACAACGCACACTACATCTCTCCTTAGGATGCTAAGTTATGAAGTTATCTCTATCAACATGTGGCGCAATGTTAAAGGTTGGAGTATCAAAGTACGCTACAACAGAGTACACCAAATCACTACCAAGGTTGCTTAGTTATTAAGCAATAGGTTGTAGTACAGGCGCATGGGTGTGTCTGTCAGTCGGAGGTAGCTGAGCAGTCTGCACAGATTTTAGTACGAAGGCGCAGTCGTCAACCACGTGGGCTCAGAGTACGTGGCATCCTCTGACTGGCGAAGGTACGCGGCCAACGAAGGTACAACTTGTACGGAGGTTTCACTGTTGCTAAGGTGGCATCGTCTGATTGGAGATGGTGGGCGGCCAACGAAGGTACTAGATTGACCAAGGACCATCAGATCTCGATGGAACATAAGACACCAAAGATATCCATGATGCATGTGGAGCTATAAATACCCATCATCATCTCAAGAGAAAGGGGACTTTTGGGTGAGCTAGGATTAGAGAAAAGACTCATCTCTCTACTTTGTCTCTTATTTATTAGAGCTTCATACTTTCTTTAATGGAGTTCTTCCACCCAAATGTAACGAGATCAATAACAAACTTATCATCTTTACCCGTGGATGTAGGTTAAGATTAACCGAACCACGTAATCTCTTGTGTGATTTATTAACTTAGTTGCACTTACATTATGTTCTTACTTAACTATTTACTTACTGAGTTATCTCTGTTCTATAAGTTATCTACGCTTTTCTCGAGTTATCTTTGTTCTCTGAGTTATCTCTGTTTTCCGAGTTATCTATTCATCTGAGATATCTCTTTATTTAGCTTATTTGCTAACTCGTCTCTGTTTTACAGAGATACCATTATTTTCTTAGCATCTGCTCTATCGAAGTATCTTTACTTACTTAGTATATGACTTCGAAAGCAGATCTCATTACTTAACGTACCTTTTACTACTCAACAATATCGGTTCAACTGAGGTATCCATACTACTTAGTATCGGATTCTCTGAGCTGTTCATATTACGTAGACTATGGGAAAATTAGTAGTCACACTATCATCCAAAATATCATTAAAAAAAACACACTCTCCAAGTACTGAAATAGACAGTGGTCTTCATTTAACACCTCAACACATTTATACACATTGTTTAACAAGTCAGTCATGTTCAAAATGTTTCAATCATGTTCAAAGTGTTTCCATTATACTTAGGCCAATACACCTCCTTTGCTTTCATATAATCAAGGATACTGAACCCACCAACAAGTTGTTGCTTAGGTCGTTCTCCATCATAGTGTATGTAAAAAAAAAATAGTATCATACTCAACAGTTTCGCTGCAACATAACCAAAACCTAAATCAATCACTAGAATCACCAACATAACATGAATAACATCTTATTTATCATATTTCTATACAACATAAGATGCAAAACATACTATATAATGTTCAATTTTACAAAAAGAAAATACAATCACATAAAAGGAAAGGATACTGAACCCACCAACAAGTTGTTGCCTAGGTCGTTCTCCATCATAGTGTATGTAATAAAAATTAGTACCATACTCAACAGTTTCGCTGCAACATAACCAAAAACCTAAATCAATCACTAGAATCACCAACATAACATAAATAACATCTTATTATAGTGGTTAATTTTCTTTTTCACAGGATATAAGTCGTTATTCAAAAAGGCGTTGGAGCTCAGCTTGTTGCTAGGCTTCCAACTAATTTTTTGTAATCTTTTCTTTCCCTTGGTAGGAGGTTTAATGTGTATTTCCTACGACTATGTCTAAACCGCAAGTGCACGGTGTCTAGTTTATAGACAAGTGGCAAATACAGGTCATTCCCACAGAGAACTAGAGTGTGTAATGTAATCCAAGGCTTTACTTGATCGAATTCCAAGCAATTGATAGAAGCTTTTTGATGTTTGTGTGTCGATACGACAAATTTGAGTGGTGACAAGTGATTATAAGCTAAGGTAATAACGAGCAAGGTCGTTGTAATCGATGTTGTTGAGACACTAGGGTGTTTAACTCCACCCTCTCGATCTTGTACTAAGTAATGTAAATTTTCACTTGTCTCTATTGCCTTCCATTAAAGGCCTCAAATAGGATATTTGATGAACTAACTCAACTTGTCTACCCCTAGTATTACCGGTCTTATTACGCACCAGAATCACAAGCAAAGCTAGCCTAGTGGTTCACTAATTTCCTAAGCATACATTCCCTAAGAACAACTTGACAATCTACTTACTTCATATTAAATCAAAGGGTTTCATCACACCTAGTTTAATTGCTTAGAACATCATGCAATTGATAAAACAGAATTCAAATTCAAATTACAAAATTGAAACCCTAAAACATGGACTAAAAACTGACTAATTTCTCTTACATCAAAAACCTAATTTATAACTCACAAAAATAATTCTAACTACTACACTGATGACCCAAACCTGCTCTCGCTCCCTTGACGTATCCCTGACCTCTGAATCGACATGCAAGGGGTTGGTGAAAACCCTAACTCTAATCATCTCTAACCTAGCTTCTAGGTTTGTAAAGAAGCTGTGAAAGAGATAATCGAGAGATAGGGTGATGGAGTAGGAGCTAGTAGTGATGGTGTTGACAGGAGAGGCGATGATGGAGATGGTGATGGCTCTGCACAGGGGTATGGAAGGGGAAAGTGAAGACATGGGTTTTGCAGAGGGGGGTGGTCGAGAGAGGAAAGAGAAGATGGAAGGGGAAATGGATTTGCTCGAGTGGGGGTATAGGGATAGGCGATTTTGCTGTGAGGCAGGGACAGCGATGATCGATGAGGAAGCTGCAGCGAGCGTTGGATTTCGCTGAGGAAGATCCGAA
>JAJJWW010015877.1:0-30593 GCA_023531295.1 Papaver armeniacum
AATCCCCCTTGGTTACCTTAGAAACCGAAAATTGTATAACAACAATTGCCTCTTGTGGAAACGAACTCTTCCTTACAATCGTACTTCATTTATATTTAGTGAGTAAGAAAGTGAAATTATTTTTGACGCTTACGACGTGATCAATTTTGGCGCCGATTCTTGGGAGGCATACGGCTTGTTATTAAGTTTTTAGTTTCTTTTTATAATTTCGCTTTTATCTTTGCTTTTCGTTTCTTGTCTTGTTTCTCACTTGTTTGCGAGAATTGTTTTCGGTACCTAATCCTCGGCTTCTAAATACCGGAATTATCCAAGGTGCGGGATAGCTACTAGAAGAGGCACAATACTCCAACCAAGTCAAGACACAACGAGTAAAAAATCAAGAGTTAGAAGTGGGAAAAGAGTTACAAACAGAAGGAGAACAAGAGGTTCCAATCGTAGGATTTTAACCACAAGTTGAAGAAGAAACAATGGGTGATGCAAATCGTTCACTCAAGGAGTTAGCTTCTCATAGGCTTGATACACAACGGGTGTATTCAAACAAACTCTACTTTTGAGATCATCGGGGTTGCTTAGAGAATTACCAAAATTCCATGGCATGGTGAATGAAGACCCAAACAAACATCTTATGGACTTCCACACCATTGTCACGGCCATGCTTCCAGCGGATGGTGCAATGTTAAAAGTTTTTCGTTTCTCTTTGATGGATAGTGCTAAGGATTGGTTGTACTATTTACCTCCCCGAAGTGTCACGACATGGAATGGGCTGAAGAAACTCTTTTTAGAGAGATATTTTCCTACATCAAAGGCTACTCAAATTCGAAAGGAGATTTGTGGGATGAAGCAAAATGTGGGAGAATCCTTATATGAATGTTGGGAACGATACAAGAGATTGGTGGCAGTGCCCTCACCACCAATTAATGACGCTATGATCATCCAATACTTCTATGAAGGACTCCAATCAAGTGATAGGAATCTTATTGACGCTGCGGGTGGTGGTGCACTAGTTAGCAAGACGGTGGCACAAGCTAGAGAGTTGATTGAAAACATGGCAGCAAACTCCCAACAGTTTTTGAGCCGTGGTTCGGATGTGCTTCTAAGAAGAGTGAATGAAGTGAGCGAGGTTGAGGAACATACCACTTTCACCTAAAGTACTTGTACTTGAAAACCACTTTCACTTGTCCTTTCGGCACTTTTGCTTATAGAAGGATGCCTTTTGGCTTATGCAATGCTCCATCTACCTTTCAAAGGTGTATGGTAAGTATCTTTTCAGAGTATGTTGAAAACATAATCGAAGTGTTCATAGACGACTTTAGTGTCTTTGGTGATTCATTTGACCTTTGCTTGAATAATTTGTCTCTAATCCTTGAACGATGTGTTGAAACAAATCTTGTGCCGAATTGGGAGAAGTGCCATTTCATGGTAACTCATGTGGCATAGTTTTAGGCCATATAATATCTTCTAAAGGCTTGGAAGTCGATAAATCTAAGATAGACCTTATTCGTGCTCTAACCCCTCCCACTACGGTGAGGGAGATACGCTCTTTTCTTGGTCATGTGTTTCATCGTAGATTCATCAAGGACTTTTCCAAGATAGCATCACCACTTTGTAACTTATTGCAAAAAGATGTGGTTTTTAGCTTTGATGAAAAGTGTATGGCGGCATTCAATCATTTGAAAGAACTTTTGATTTCAGCCCCTATCATTAAACCACCCAGTTGGAGCAAGCCTTTTGAGCTCATGTGTGATGCTAGTGATTATGCGGTTGGTGCGGTGCTTGGGCAACGTGTGGGGAAGCTTCCTCATGCTATTTATTATGCTTCAGAACGTTAAATGAGGCCCAACAAAACTACACAACCAGAAAAAGAGTTATTAGCCATTGTTTTTGCTTTAGAAAAGTTTCGCTCTTATCTAATTGATACAAAAGTTGTTGTCTTTTCGATCATGCGGCGCTTAAGTACTTTTACAAAGAAAGAGGCTAAACCGAGGCCCATACGATGGATATTACTCTTGCAAGAGTTTGATATTGAGATCAAAGACAAGAAAGGAATTGAGAACACCGTTGCTGTGGACAAGGAGACGATCCCATTGCGTGAAAGTTTCCGGATGAGCAACTATTCTCAATTGCCTTTGGAGAACCATGGTATGCCGATATTGTCAATTACTTAGTTTCTAAACAAATCCCAAAGAACTTGTCTCGTCTTTGAGAGGGACAAACTTAAAGTTGGGGAACCAATACATATGGGATGATCCATACTTGTGGAAACATGGTAGTGACCAAGTAATAACGAAGGTGCGTTCCTAGAATCCGAATTTAATTCTATCTTGTCTTTCTCACTCTTATGCTTGCGGAGGACATTTTGGGAGTAAGAGAACCGCTCACAAGGTACTTGAAAGTGGTTTATATTGGCCAACTTTGTTTAAGGATGCACATATATTTTGTACAACTTGTGATAGGTGCCAAAGAACCGCAATCTAGGTGCCCGAAATCAAATGCCACAAACTTTTATTCAATTTATCAAGTTTTTGATGTATGGGGTATTGATTTTATGGGGCCTTTTGGAAACTCCCATGGGAATTTTTATATCTTATTTGCGGTTGATTATGTCTCGAAATGGGTGGAAGCTAAGGCCACCCCAACTAAAGATTCTAAAGTGGTTTTGATTTTGTGCAAGCTAATATTTTTGCAAGGTTTGGAATTCCAAGAGCCATAATTAGCGATGGGGGTTCTCACTTCAAAAACAGGATTTTATAAAGCTTGTTGACGAAGTACAATGTGTCGCACAAGATTGCAACACCTTATCATCCCCAAACAAATGGACAAGCCGAGGTGTCTAACCGGGAGGTGAAATCTATTCTAGAGAAGTCGGTGAACCCAACAAGGAAGGATTGGAGCATGAGACTTAATGATGCTTTATGGGCTTATAGAACCGCATACAAGACACCTATAGGGATGTCTCCCTTTAGGCTTGTGTATGGTAAACCTTGTCATTTACCCGTTGAAATTGAGCATAAGGCGTTTTGGGCTATTAAACAATGCAACATGGAGATGGATGAGGCTGGAAAGCAAAGGAAGTTACAACTCCAGGAGCTAGAGGAGCTTCGCAATGATGCATTTGAAAGCTCACGGATTTACAAAGAAAAGACGAAGGCATTTCATGATAACATGATTTCTAGGAAACAATTTTGCATTGGGCAGAAAGTGCTTTTGTTTAATTCTCGCTTGCATTTATTTCCGGTAAATTAAGGTCACGATGGATCGGACCTTTTATTGTTACTAATGTGTTTTCTCATGGTGCAATAGATATTCGTAGCATAGCTACAGGAAAAGAACTTAAAGTTAATGGGCACCGGTTGAAACCATATTATGAGAATTTCACTTCCGAAGTGGTGGAAGGAGTTAACTTTGTGGATGTACTCCCTCCGGAGGAATCATAGAAAGCAAGGAGATAGTCGGCCGACGACTTTAAACCAAGCGCTAGATGGGAGGCAACCCATCGGATGAGTATTTCTTGTCTTGTATTTATTTCTTGTTTTGTTTTTAGTTTTTCTTGTCTTGTTTTTATTTTTTCTAATTTCTTGTTAGAATTTCCCACCTTGACTTACTTTGATCGATTCAATTTACATTGAGGACAATGTAAAGTTTAAGTGTGGGGGAGTGGTTAAGCATTTGCGTCAGTAAATTTTAAAAATTTACAACTTTTGTGTAAATTAGTGAATAAGAAAACTCCAACTTGTAGTTAGTTTAGAGTCACATAGTATACATGTCGCTAAGATTACATCGAGATTCTCATAAGAGTGAGTGAACTTAGAGATGTGAGGAGAACATGATCGGGTTTCTTAATTGTATGAGAGTTAAAGTTGGATTTAACCATGCCAAGTGGCAAATAAGGTGCAGATCGAATTCGGTATTAGAGTAGTGATCCCCTATAGTGGAGACTACCCATGTTACATAATGTGAGGCACCAACCTTCAATTCTTTGTACTGTGTCTAAATTTGTGCTTTTAGAGTGTGTGTCACCGTACGTAAATTCCAAGGCAGAATGGTGAGCTGCCCAACCTCCCACCAATAGAAGCACTATTTTGATCTCTTGAGTGCTATTTTTATCAACCATGATGGTGACATCGAATTGCTAACTTACATACCACTTGTAATCTTGTTCGCGGTTAGCACCATCCACCTTATCTCTCTACACCAAATGTGTCCATAGAAACACCATCATCATCAACAAGAGGAGCATCACAAATTTGAAGGAAAGTTGAACACGTTCGAGGTTTACAAGCAACAAGATCTGCACTGAGCGATTTGATTCAAGTAAAGCAACAAAACAAGGAGCGAGAATTTTTATAAGTTGAAGACTATTGTACAAGAGTGAAAATTATCAAGGATGAGAGTTCGAGAAGTCTATGATATCAAGACATATAAGTTGTGAAGAATCAAGCGGTAAAGTACTTACACCATGGCCTTGTACTTACATTTTTTATTTTATTTGTATTTTACTTTCTCTTGTCTCAAAAAAAAAAAAAAAAAAAAAAAAAATATATTTTTGGTTTGTATAGTTCGTTTTTAGTTTTGTATTCTTTCAATAAAGCCAATGGAAGAAGGAATATCTACAAAGAAGTTTCAAGCAACAAGGAATTAGAGGAAAGAATCACATTGTCAAGATTCTACGAAGTTCAAGAGTTATCATCAAGAGTTGAAGACCGAAGACGAAGATGAAGACACCGATTGAAGACCGAAGACGTTTCTATGGATGCCGTGAGAGTGGTGCTTTTTGCACGCCGAATGGATAACGAGGTAAGTAAGCATATTCCCACCTTCGTTAAGTGGTTGATTTCCTTTCTTAGAGATCGTCAGAAAAATGGGTTTTCAAAAATGATAAAAGATGTGGTTTTTTAAAATACTTCGGAGGGTTTTTTATCTTCCTACCATTCAAGGTGTCGCAGGATTCTCTCTTCATTCCTACCTGGACACATGTGTGACCCATAAAAAGCTGTTTATTATTGAGAGCAATATCATAAAACCCTTTCCTGTGAGGCAGAGTCGAGACTATTGATCACTTCGAACCCGAATTCTTTCGAAAATGGATGGTTATTTCTCTCTCAACTTTTAAGAATGAGATTGTGTTCATTTATGTGTCTAACTTCTTATGACTAGTGTGCAGAATTTCTATGTCTTCTTAGCGCGTTGGATACTATCATTTCGGAAAACTAGTAAGTTGGAAAAATAGGTTTTGTGGGTATATCTCTAGTAAACCCTCACGAGACTATAACTCGTCCACTAGGGACACCTAGGGGTTTAAAGGCTTGTTATTTATGCTAAAAGTGACCGTAGCCTCGACGACACGGAGTTGTATGTATGTTTTAGAATTTATTTTGTTTGATTTGCTCGAGGACTAGCAAAGTCTAAGTGTGGGGGAATTTGATAGGTGTCTAAAATACCTAATTCTATAACTAGTATTTATGCTTTCTTTGCTACTTTTCTTGTAAATTATGTATCTTATGTTTATTTTTGAGTTTATTAGGTGCAATGGAGTCATTTGGAACAAAAGAAGAAGAAAGAGTCCATTTGGAGCGAAAAGAAAAAAAAGCGCCATTTCATGTGCAACTGTTATTGAGAGCGACGCTGAGCCAAGCCGACGAGAGAAGACCGCCACTACAACTCAGTCTAGAGAAGCAAAGGGGGCCAAACAACCATGGTAGCCCTTATATGATGAGTGGTGCATAAAATCACTTGGTTACCCCTTATCTGCCTTACCTGGGTGGTTGTATCCCCTTTCATTTTCTACAGAGCCCTAGAATTCAGAGAGAATCAATTTTCTCTTATTCATTTCCTGGGCCATTTCTTGTTCTTGTTAGGGCTGGAAATATTCGAGAGAATGAGAAATTTTGAGAAACAAATTTGAGAGAGATCGGATCGAGAGATTCAAGGAAAGAAAATGGAAGAGATTTAATGGGTGTTGAGTGTAAATCGATTTGATTATGGTTTTGGGTGATTTGATGGAGAAATTGATGAGAGAAATTTGGAATTAGGGTTTGGTTGCGAGATGCATAAAATGGAGATTCAATGGTTCGATTCATCCTAAAATGGCAAAGAAGAGGTAGCGAATTTGTATGGGGTTTGAACAAGTTTGGACAAGAAAGAAAGGGGATCTTGAGGCCGAGATTTAGTGTTTTGAATTGATGAGTTCGGGTTTGTTCTTGAAGAATTGAGGGCTCGAGTCGGAACAAGGAAAATGGGTTGTGCTTATAATCATGGATTGTGAGAGAAATCAAGGGACCGGTGGTTGGCAGTGAAGATGGATTGTTGTTAGGGTTCAGGTTGAATCGATGAATACAGGAGAAGAAGACAATGGAGGAATAAATGGGTTTCCCTGTGGTGATTTAATGGGTCGTATCTTGACTTGAAGTCAGATGAAGAAATTGGACTCGGGGAGAATGATGTGATGGAATTGATGATGTCTGGATTACAAGAATGGGTTTGTTGAAGCTATGAAGGAGATGATGTTGTCAAGGTTTAGTGGTGGTGCTTGGTATCTCGAATTGCGGGATTGATGGTGTTAAGCTACAAGATGCAATGGTGGATGTAAGCTAAGAAGAACTGAAGGTGGGGATTAAGTTGTTGTTGGTGCAGCTGGTGATGACCTGAGATAATGGAGTTGTTGTCTGTAAGGAGTTGGTGGTGATAACAAGGTTTGCTGCTGGTGAAAATGAAGGCTGTCACAGTTGCAGGATTATGGAGCTACATAAGACATGAACTGAGGCCGAGAAATAATGGCTTGTGAAGGAAACTAGTGGATCTGGTTGGTTGTGATCGAAGGAGCATATGAATGAAACGGAGTCAGTGTTGGTGCTATGAAATGATGCGGTGGGTTGAGTAAGTGTGTTGTGAAGAATTCGATGACCGAATTTGTTGTCGTGAGTGAATGGATTCGAGCTTGCGGGAATGGTTGTGAAACTCGTGAGAAGGGAGATTCAAGTGAACAGATGGCCGGGTGTTGTTGAAAGATTATGAGGAGATATGGAGTTATGGGTTGTAACTGATGTTGCAGCGGCAATGAGTGGTTCAGTTGAGCTGTAGATGCTGCAGAATGTGTTAGTGGAACTGAGAACAAGGGTCTGTGTCGGAATGGTTGGAAACTAAAGGAGTCGAATGAAATTGAGCCGCAAGGAATGAGCCGAGAAAGATGTGAAGTCGCTTTAGTTGTATGTCTAGGTACGGGAAGCTAGAATGGAGTTTTTGGAGGAAATGATTTTTGAGTCCGTCAATTGCGCGATCTTCGAGATGCATTGTTATAGATGTGATTCTCGTGTATGGGGTTGGAGATTGAATGAGAATAAGGTGCAGGTTGAGTGGTGTTAGAATTACAGAGAAGGCATTGGTAGTGTGGCTGGTTGCACTGTGTTGATAGTGCAGATTGTGAAGCGCCATGTTGGTGCAACACTGGGATGGCCTGTGCAAAACAGCTTTGGCCAAAACCAGTCAGCTATTGAGTTAGATTTTGACTCGGCTAACTCGGACCGACTCATCCGGACTGGGTACAAACCGACTCACGATGACCCGGTTTGACTCGGTGTCCTAACTCGGTTGATTTGACCCGATTTAACCCGCGTTGACCTAAGTGACCGGCGGACTTTTTGGCCACTCCGAGATATTTTCCGGTCACAGGATTCCGCCATATAATACCAACTTTTCCGTGATTTTTGGGCAGAGTTTTTATATGGGTATTTCTCACACATGGGCTTGGTGGACTTCTATCTTTTGGACCTTTGAAGATTAGACCTAATTTTGGAAACAAGAGAGCTATTTAAAGGAAAGACTTCTACAACTTTGGGGATATCACGTTTTATTCTTGGAACTTTGGAGAGCCGGTTTTGTTTACGCTTTTAGGGTTTGCTTTTGTTCATCTTATTCTTTTCAATTAATATTTTATGATGAACTCCATAGCTATGAGTAGCTAAACACATATTATTGGTTATGGGATAAAGTTGATTTCTCAATATGTTATATGATTCAATGAATTAGTTTTGTCTCAATATTTTATTGTTTGTGATTCACAATTAATAGTGTTATATGATTTGATTGTTTGTTTGGTTGAGTCCGGAATCAATCCGATTTACATTCATCTCTAGAGCTATATTAGGGTTTTCAATACGAACAAGTTGTTTATCCCTGATTCTAAGTAGCATAATTGTGGGTAGTGCTTGTAGTGATATATCCTACTAGTCACAAGTGAATCATAACTTTTGTTAAAACGATTAGTGATTTTACACATTCGTTTGCATTGATTAGTCTTATTCCATAAAACTTATTGCTTTGAGGGAGTTAAACTTAATTGTGCTTTTACACTTTAGGTTGCTTTCTAGGAAGAATTCACATATGCATATTTTAATGTGGTTGTGATGAAATCAGGGAATTAGCGGGATATACTTGCGATCAAGGTATCCTAGGACTTTTAGTAAACGAGAGATTAAATTACCAATTCTAATCATTGATGATAATACATGTTTGTGAATGATACTATCCCGTGACCAATATCTTCTCCTTATTGATTATTCGAATTATTTACTTTGCTTTCAATTACTTTTATTTCTTAGATAAAACAAAAATCCCCCTTAGTTACCTTAGAAACAAAATCGTATAACAACAATTGCCTCTCTCGTGGAAAACGAACTCTTCCTTACTAATCGTACTTCATTTATATTTAGTGAGTAAGAAAGTGAAATTATTTTTGACGCTTACGACAGCGATCGTGACTTCGTTCCCATTGGCTCCACTTGGGGCACTTATAACTTGCTAAGGTTTTTAGGTTTTTTTTAATGGCAACAAAAAATCGTATCTTTAAGGTTATACTTGAGTGGTTCACAGTTTTTTAATTCATCTTTCTCGATTTCCTTCTTTGTCTGAACTCCTTTTCATATTACATGTCCGAATCTTTTTGTTTTAAATGTCTTAACCGTTTTCTCTTTCATCTGTCCGAGTTTTGCATGTCTTTAATCGATCATCTTGAAGTCGATTTCACTTTTACCCTTTTAATTCATTCTTATGGCTTGCGGGTATTAAGTTTCGCCCGATCTTTGTTGCCTTGTATAGGTACAAAGTTGTAATTGCAAAGGTTATCCCCCCCAAAGGTTGTAGTCTTCAAAGGTTCAGCTTCTGTGTAGTCAATGGCGGAGAAAACAAAGCGCTTCGCAAAGCCTCAATCCTCCCATAAAGGTCCGTACCACATTTACTTTTTCTTGTTGGAAGAGAAGTGGCAATAGATTTATGACAATATCAACACGTCTCAATAATTTTTCATGCAAAATCCCTTTAAATTGAAACTTCCACAAGCACGTTTCATCATTGCAATCATTCCATCATTATTCTTAACAAACCCAAATCATCTAGTCGTCCTCAAACCTATGGATCCTATCATGGGAGACATGAAATATCTTGAAGAGCAACCGATGTCTACCAATCTGGAAAATACTTTGGTTCGAGATGAAGTTAGACAAACTTTTGTGTACTCAAGTGTCAATCTTGGCGAGAGGTATCTCAAAATGGGCTACCAACATTGTAGGAAAACTGTTTTCTTCTGATCCCATGAAGCCTCGACACCTTTGAATTTCACCTCAAAAATCTCTCGGATAAAGAAGGTGAAAAAAGTTCAAATCAGAAACCCAGCCCCAAACCATTTCATTGTCAGACTCTCAAACTGGGATCAAGTTAATTGGGTTCTTGAGAATGCACCATGGTCAGTGAATGGTTTTCTCTTTATGGTGAGGCGCTATAACTCTTTTGTCCAGATTCAGAAGATGGATTTCAGTATCTAAGAGTTCTGGGTAGACTTTAAGGACTTACCCCCTGAACTTTTTGATAGAGAAACAATGTTCAAGTTCGCAAAAATTCTTGGAGAAGTTGAGGAGATTGACCCTGAAGATGGAAATACGGTTGATTCAAATGCAGTCAGTGCCAACATCAAGATCAATGTGAAGACAACACTGATTAGAGGTTTACTGACAGAGAATGGAGTTGGTAATACACAATGGATCCCATTCTACTACCAAAAGCAACCAGGCAATCTCTGTCCAACATGTTTTATTATTGACCATGATGAAGATGATTGTGAAAACAAAGCAAAGTTTGTAAGGGCTCTGGCCAACAAGGCGCTTTTCAAGTTTGGCCGAACAAACTATTCTTTAGAGGATGTCATAGCTATGAACCCAAAATATGGAGATGGCTCACCAATCAAGATCAACTAAAAAGTTTCGAAGAAGAAAGCTGTGGCAGCCAACAAAGTGGTCTTCCAAAGACCTTCTGATGGCTATCATGTTTCTCCTTATACTGAAGAAGCAAGAAGCAATTCAAATGCTGGAGAAGGTTCGGGCATGAGGAGAAGCAAAAGAGAGATAGAAAATGTTGCCAGAAACATCAACTTTGACAATGTTGTCAACATGAAGGAGATCAATGTAGCTAACTATAGTGTTTACCAACCGGCTCAAGAAATGCAAGACAATGACTACAACCAAGGGGGTGACTGGGTCATGAGTTAGTGGATCATATGAAAAAAAGTAAAAACAAGTATGGTGAAGTAGGTATAAATCTTGACACGTCGAAAGCTTTCGACATAATTGAATGGAAATTTTTACTAGACATCATGAAACAGCTGGGATTTAATAAGAAATGGTGTCAAATGATTAATCAGTGTGTGGGTACAACATCAATTTCTTTGCTTCTTAATGGTTCTTCATGTCAACCATTCAACCCTTCAAGAGGACTTCGACAGGGAGGCCCAATCTCTCCATATATCTTTATCTTATGTATGGAAGGTTTCTCAAGAATGTTGTGCAAAGCAGAAATTATGAAGAAAATCCAAGGTATCAAGCCAAGCCAACACAGTCCAAGCATAAATCATCTATTGTTTGCAGATGATTGTCTTTTTTTCTGCAAAGCCAAAGAACAAGACATCAAGAACCTGTTAGACATCATCAACAAATTGAAGACAACATCGAGTCAAGTCATAAACTTCAATAAATCAAGTGTGTTCTTCAACAAACATATGTCTCCACAAAGATGCTCTCAATCGGGGAGTTTACTTCAAATGAGAAGTATGGGTTTAAATGAAAAATATCTTGGTCTTCCTCTCTTCATAGGAAAAAACAAGAAATAAAGTTTTAAACCCATAGAAGATAAAATTCAAGGCAGACTAAGCACCTGGCAAGGTAAAATCATTGATCAAGCTGGAAGGTCAACTCAAGTTCAATCTGTGCTGAGTACTATGGCAAATTATCAGATGGGATGCTTCAAAATGCCAAAGAATGTAATTGAAACCATTGACAAAGCTCATAGAAGATACTGGTGGAATAAAGACAACAAAAGAGGAGCAAACCCAATTGCTTGGAATGCTGTGTGTAAACCAAAAAGACTAGGAGGAATGGGCTTTAAAAACACAAAAAAGTTCAATGATGCTCTTCTAGCAAAGCTGGCATGGAGGATGATCACCGAGCACAATACTCTTTGTTCCGTAATCCTAAGAGCAAAATATTTTCATAATAAAGATCCTTTATGTGACAACATCACCTCTCAAGGCACCCGGATTTTGAGAGCATCTACAAAGGTTTACAAATAGTGAAAAAATATTATATCGAAGTGTTGGAGATGGCTCAAGCATAAAAGTTTGGAAACACAAATCGGATTGGAAACAAGAAATCATCTCAGCTCTCTCAGTATAACCATCACTCATCAAGCAATGCAACAGTTCAGGATCCGATACATCAAGAAAGCAAGCAATGGAATATACAAAAAATCAACCAACTCTTTAACCAAGAAGAAAGTAATGTTATTCAAGACATAAGAATTACTGGAAATGCAAAATATGGAATTCACTGGAGCTTAACTAGAAATGGTTCTTTCTCAGTCCAATCCACATACAAGGCTTTAACTCAAGAAATTAATGGCAATAATGTTAGCAAAGAAGAGCAGAAGTTTTGGCTGAAGATATGGCATTTAAAACTCCCATACAAACTAAACCTATTCTTATGGAGATGCCTAAAAGAAATTCTTCAAACAAGAGATAGAATTGGAAGATATTCTCATCCGGAGGACTACAATTGCCCTTTTTGTGCACAAACTTTGGAAACAGATGCTCATCTACTTGAAATGTGACCTAGCAAAAGTCGTTTGGTTTGCTATCCTTAGGAAGCTATGCACTCGGCAAAGATAATTTCAGTTCCTTACAAGATCGGATTAAATCTTGGTCCCAAGATCGAGCATCATCTCCTTCAAGAATGAACAGAGTATCCTCGCTAGCCCACAGTCATAATGTGGCATATCTCGGAAACAAAGATGCATAAAAGTCTTTGATAACAAAGACATTCATCCAAATAACATTATAATGTGCATCGGGAAATTTTGTTTGAAGTATAATATTCTATCTTATGGCACTAACAATGACTTGCAGGATAAGAGTTTTGAAGCCAAAGAAGAAGTGGGAAAAACCACCGATTCTTTGGAAAAAACCGAACTTTGATCTTTGCATTTGATAAGGAATCTAAAATTTGTGGCATTGGTCTAATTCTAAGAAATTGTGCAGGAAGATGCTTGGAGGCCTTGGTGAAAGTGACAAAAGCAAGAGACTCAGAACAAGCTGAAGGTCTAGCTTTCTTAGAAGTTGTAGAATGGATCAAAGCTAAAGCTTGGAGCAATATCATCATTGAAGGAGATTGCAAAACAATCATTGAAGCTGTGACTTCAAATTTTGGTAATATTTTGTGGTAGGATCATAATCTCCTTTTCGGATATTAGTAGAATAGTAGAATCTCTTAGTAGTGTTAAGTGTTTTTTCGTTCCTAGGACTAGTAATGAAGCGGCAGATGGGCTAGCCAAATATGCCAAGAAGTTTGCTTGTAATCAAGTGTGGTCAGAGCAACCACCTAGATGCATCCTCTCTATTTTAGAGATGGACAACTCTGTGTAACTGTTTTTCTTTAGTAATGAATTTGATTTTATGATAAAAAAAAAAAAAAAAAAAAAAAAAAAAAAAGTTATACTTGAGTTAGTCCAGCAATTCAGATACTCGATAGCTGAAGCAGGAACAATTTTTACAACCCATTATCACTTCCGAAACATGATCAAGAAGAAGGAACTTTGCTTATTTTTCTTTTTCTTTTTTGAAGTCCAATACCATTAGTCTAGCGCAATTAACTTAGTAATTTACATCATTCTCCATGGGCCGGTGGATAACCCACCCTTGTGTAATTTTGTTTGTTTGATTGTCAATATTAGTTGCATTAGTGTGTCGGTCAGTTTAAGTTAGAGTTTCTAAACGAATTTATCCTGTTGTTGTATTGTCCTTCGCAATTTTACTATTTCAAGCTCTCGGCTAAAGACTTCGGTCAAAAGATTGACGATGGATCAGCGAGAATTCAAGGAGATAGACAAGTAACATATGGAGAGTACACCAAAACATCTAAACACAAAGACCTAATTAGCATCTCGGATCAATTGCATGAAACCCATCGCCAACAACCAAGTCTTTATGGACGCAATCGTGTCCATAAAAAAATTATAGCTTTCTTGGGGAACACATTCGGCCGAAGACTATGGACCCTCGACAGCCTCATCCAGATCCACCTCACCCATTTCAACATCTACCCTCACTGCAATTCTAATTCGGGGATTCCTACTTACAATTTACTTCACTATATTATTGTTGTTAGCTCTCGGAATACCGATTCGATTATATTTGAATCTTTGGATATCGCATCCAGTTGAATGACCATTTAGTACATTAATAACTCTCATGCTTCAAAAAAATAAATAAATTATACTAAGAGCATCTCCAATAGAGGGTGAAGGTTTTAATTTTTTTATGACACATAGGATTTTAGCCCCTCATTTACATTAAATTCATCTCCAACAGTGGGTCCTATTAAGTAGGAAGGGTGTCAAAATAAATATGAAGGTCTTGAAGAAGGTCTTATTTAGACCTTGGGAATGACCTCCACGTCATCTTTTTTTAACCATTATTTAAATTTTTACTTTTAAATAATTTTTTCCAACCAATAAGAAAGAGGGAATCAATTTTATCATTATCCAAAAAACAAATCCTCAAAATAAGACCTCACTTGTTGGAGATAGTCCATGACAAAAGCGTTGTTATTTTTGCCACATACATATGACCCCATGAATAAGGATCTAAATAAAAACTCCACGTAGGATTTTTACACCCAACGTTGGAGATGCTCTAAGTGTGCCGTCTTTTTTACGAATTAGGTACGAAGTATACTGAGTATAATTTTTCAACGAGAGAATGAGAAGCCTGTCTTGTTATTTTGATTTTGCAATAATACACGGTGGTTGAAAGCTACAGAGAGTTGCAAGTCATGACACCATCATCACGACTCATTGGTGTTCCAATGCAAACCCCTAAATCCCACCATCACCATCTACAAACACATAATTAGAGGTGTTGTTGTGGTACCAGGTCTTATCCCTACTTTTCATTTCATCCTAAATTTCAAATTAGTATCAATCAAATTTCAAGTCTGGCATTTTATCTAACAAGCATTTTAGCCGTGCATTTGCAAGAAAACACCATAAAGATCCTATTACCTTGGTAGTAGATTGAGTATGATTCTTCGTTGATGATATTTTTGATTACCTTGGTAACGTACCATTCAATAAAAAAAAACAGAGATGTCATCTATCTATCTATTCTAAAAAGCCGTGCATTTGCAAGAAAACACCATAAAGATCCTATTACCTTGGTAGTAGATTGAGTATGATTCTTCGTTGATGATATTTTTGATTACCTTGGTAACGTACCATTCAATAAAAAAAAAAAAAGAGAGAAAAAAAAAGAGCTTGATAATGTACCTCATCAACTAGTGGAGAAAAATGAAATTATTATCTAATAATTTAGGCCGAATTATATATACCACTTCCTTGGGGTACGACAATAATGCGAGCCACTAGATATACCTCATGATAACAGTTGAATTAAATGGGAGAATGAATGAAGATCACATGCTCATGTGACTTCCAAAATTGAAGTTCGATAAGGGATGTTGTCATGACTAAGCAAAGAGCTCTGCCACGATATTAGTCCTAACATCCCGGAAAACACAAACACCCATTTAATTTTTCAGAATGGGAATTTAGAATATGAGATGAGAGATTATCCGCTCTTTATTTACTGTGTCTGAACTGAAGCACATGCTGGTTGCTTATTTTGACCAGAGACCAAATCAACCGAATAGTGACTGATTCACAAACCCACACGGCTTCAACTTCTACATATATAATTAATTAATTAATTAATTGATCCACCTCTGAAATCCTGGACAGTGTTAAGATGCTGCTGCTATATCAAAAATTTTGGCGAGCAAGGCAAATACTTTTTCTAATTATTTGACCTGCCCATGGACCATCTCGGTTCCGAGGCATATTCACTGGCTCAAACCTGAAGAAGCTGATTTTAGGACCAGATGGTCCTCATTGTCCAAGCAAATTTGGGAACAACATTTAATCGTGGGTACGCCTAGTTTCATTATTTGCCCCGGTGGCTTTACTCAGATTGACTTTTTTCTTAATAATTCATAATTTTCCGGATAAGATAGTGCGTAGTGGGTACTAGTACCATTATCCAAACCGACCAGCCAACAATAACATGCCTTTTCTTGGATCTCGACAAGAAAGAAGAAACATGTTACTGTAATCCCTCTACAGGATGAGAGTACCTGAAGATGTATATACACATTTAATTCGGGCGGATGAACATCAAGAAACAAAGTTAAGTCGTTTTAGGAGTTAATGCTTTTATTTCACGTTTGTTCCAACATGTGATTGCTGTCTGTTTTCCCATGTGTATTTGCTCCTTTCTGTTTTTCAGCTAAATCCCCTTCTCTTTCACTTCCTTAAATACCATCATCCTAGTTTTTATGGGACACATCCTAGTCGATCATTACGACGGCTAACGTGAAAAACAATTTTCTGAAAGCACAATGGACCGAATTAACACAAGTGATGTAGGCTCTCATTACCAGTAATCCTTGATTAGCAGTTTCTCTCGTGCCATTTCTAATACCATACTCCTGAGATCCGCTCAAAATGGATTCTTCTTTGGAGATTTAAGCACAGTTTCTGTCGTCTCTATACCCACTTAAGTTAAAACTGCAAGTGTTTGATAGGAAAGTTTCTGCATTAGTTGCCACTTGCCACAGCTACACGACCATTCAAACAAGAGCCTCTTTGAAGGCAACACTTCCGCACTTCTATCCCAGTTGTGTGAAGAAAACGGTCTTCACCTGGCTTATATCACGTAGATATTTGATGACAAGCCCAAGCCCAAGACCAATATAATACCCATGGGCCATGGTTGGAATCGTGGGCTGGGGCACATAGCTGTATTATTAGGAAAATGCAATATGATAATATTTGTTTATTTTTGAATCATTTTTTTTGGGAACCATGGTTTTTTTTTGGGACCATGATTTTATTTTCCTAGCGACGTGTTCGGTTGGGAAATATTTTTTGCGACGTAACCGAACTATTGTTCGGTTGGGAAATGTTTTGTTCGGTTGGGAAATATTTTTTGCGACATAACCGAACTATTGTTCGGTTGGGAAATTTTTTTTGCAACTAACCGAACCGCGGACTAAAAAACCATGGCCCCCCAAAAAAACCATGGTCCCCAAAAAATGATTCTTATTTTTTGATGCAAAAGAAGAAAAATATATTAAAACTACTCAAAATCTGACATAGTGAAAGACTCTAAAAACACTAGATAGCGGCCTAGCCCATAATTAGGAACCGTATCTTTATGGGCATGTTTAACTAGTTCATCCGCACAATTATTTGCTAGCCTATTTGTGTGTATATAACTCCAGCTGTTAAAATTACTTACTAAAAAGACAAATGTCTTCGATGATGTCTCTAAACTACCACGGAATAGTTATTTTCTTGCCTTGAAAAGTAGTGATCTGTGGCTGGTAATCTGACTCCAACTCTATCTTCCTGAATCCCAGAGATAAAGCCCATTCTACAGCCTCCAAAATAGCTACACATTCCAGAAATTCAGACTCAGGTGCACCCCTCAATGTTTTGCATTTAAAAGTTAGATGTGTACTTGTACAATTTATGATTATTAGATCGTAGCCACCAGTTCTGGTTATTGAATAGAAAGATGCATCACAGTTAAATCGGTGACAACCAATATTCTTCTTTTTCACAAAGTTCACTTTTCTAATTTCAAATGGCTAAATACAACTTCCTCCATTAATGGTAAGTCAAAAATGCCTCTTTTTCTCTGGCCTAAACCAGACGATTAACTCTATCTCTCTTCCATCTCTTAAAGATATGATTGATGCAAATGAAGATATATTAAGGAGTTACAGTGACCTGAATTGGAAAAATCTCAATCAATTTCCTATATGATGATGGCTAATTTTATCAGCATGCTAGTGGCGATATCAATAGTAAAAGATAAAGTGAAAGATTGATGGAAGATAAATCCATTGTGTAATGATTGGTTTGTTCTTGTGATAAAGGATTGTAGAAAATAACCATACAATGAGAGTCATTAAGAACTGATTTTGAGTATACAAATCCTTCATAAATTTTTGGATAAAGTTTTTGACTCATAAATTAATCCGATGTGTACTTGTAAGGCAAACTATCCAATAGTAGCGACGGTCATTGATAATTATACAGTTGTTGTTTATGATTAAGGATGAGTAATCAAGAAAAACTTAAAACTCGCCATGAGTAAATTAAAAGACTTAGACAGAAGGAGTATCAAGGTTTTTTTTTTTTTTTTTTTTGTTCATGGTTGTATTTAACCAAAATAAGGGTGGTATTTAGTCATTGTCATACATATTACTTTTTTACATCAAATTTTTACACTATATGGGGTAAAAGTATTTGCTCAAGTCAATCAGTTCAGAAGGCACCACGGATCTTAAAGAGTTCATCATCCCAAATCTAAGGCTTAAATGCATGCCACATAGTGGTGTAAGAAAGTGGCGTAAAGAAGAGAGGTATATATAGCGCAAGTTTGTATGAGGACTACTGATTATTATTTTTTGGCAGAGTATATACCTCGACTATTTTGTATAATTCTTAATATTAATATATGATTTGTAATTATGCAAGTTTAAATCAATATATTATCACAAAAAATTAGATTAAAATAAATATGGAATTATAATGAAGAAAAATCATACTAAATGAGAGAAAGGAAGTTGCGGTTTTGTAGACATTATCAAAGTAAGATTATTAACAAAGGTGTCAGGAAAACAAGGTTTCCGCAACCAATACCCTATAATTGGCCAAATTAAAACTTAATATGGTTGAATTGAAATCACATGGGCTGGAAATAAGTGATCTTACATATATATTACATGGGCTAATAACAAGTAACCTTTCCTATTGTCGATTATTTATTTGTAATGTTGGTTGTATACCCATGCAAAGGAAAACCGACATCGTGATTGATAAGCACATAATCCATAAAAAATTGGATTAAAATCTTTCGAAAAAAGTAAAGTTTGGGTTCGACTAATGCCATACAAGAAACAAACCCGAATACTAGATGTTGGTATTTGAGATGAAGCGCGACGAGAGTGATATAAGCGTTATAACATCGAGTTCAGGATAACCTGTTTCACTGAAACTAATGTGTTCTTCTGATGTTCATGCATTTTACGGTAATCCCCGCGGGACTTATATTGAATCTAGTTACAACAAGTGATTTGTGATTATAATTAGATCCCCGAAGGATTCGAGTTTTTAAATCAGACAACCACTTGATTTCGTGAATTACACAAGTTTGAAATTGAGTTATAATTACCACTCCGAATAAGAGAAGTTTGTGAACAATCCCTCATGTGTTTTAAATATTTTCGGGGTATAAAATAAAAATCCGGATGAATGGATGCTATCATCACTCGAGACCTCTTGAAGGCCCCTTAATAACGGTAAATACACGTTTGATGAGAATGATGACATCTCATTAGGTGTGATGTTCGTGAGCATGCTAGTACGAAAATCTGTCTGTATGGATTAGAGTATCTACTTTTCATACTGATAATAATTTTTGTGTTGTTAAATTAACTCTTATTTTGTAACCCCTTAGAGTAGAAGGTGACCTATATGTCACGTTAATAGAATATTATGTGAGCATTTTCTTGTTATCATAACTTTCTCCTGTAGGTTACAATTTTAAAGGTAAAATTTGATGTACGAAAAATCAGAGGATCACAAAAAGCCTTTTATTATTATAGCTAAATCTAAAGCGGCAAATCGAAATTGGTGTGCAATGGTTTGAAACTTTTAAATGCGAAGTGTAAAATATTGATGGTGCATTGGAGAAAAATCTGATAGTCGACCTTCCGCACTGTGAATAGTAAACTTTGCCACCAACTTCTATGATAAATTTTTGCTTTTGGAGAGTAGTCTCGTAGAATCTTCCCTAGACTTTCTACTTTGCCAAGATTTTTTCTTGTAGGATTTTCCTTGTCACAGCTTTAAGGAGGCAATATATGCGTGTCTAGCACCAGCGACGCCCGTTATACTTTTTTCCTTTACACAGGTTGTGTCTTACGTGGTTTTCCAGACAAAGGTTTTAACGAGGCGATATCAATGAGTTGTAGTAGTACTAGTTATAGCTGTGGTTTCTGTCATTGTAAGTTCCATTGTTGTTCTTCAAAGTTGTTTCTCAAAGTTGCAAAGCCTGTTGTCCGCCAATCTTGATTTGTAAGTAGAGTTTTTGTATTCAGACCATGTGAATTCCTTATATAAATCTTGTTCTCCTTCTGCCAACACCGACATTATTATGAATAGAGGCGTTCAGGTTTAGTCCTAAGTAGTTTTCATGCCGCTGTTTTGACGAGATTTTTTTTTCCTCTTTTTTTGTTTTGTTTTGACTATCATCATCTCTCTAAAACTTCAATTGTTGTTTTCTTTCTCTTTCAATCCTTTGTCTCAACAATTTTTCCAACAAGGTTTTCACAAGGTGAGTGTTGATTATCTAAGGGAGAATGTTACGTGAACATGGTCATGTGGTTGTGCCATCATTCACTCAACCGAGATAATCTTCATTATTATTTTCTGATAAACTTGATTTTACCGTCATCATGCACATCCATGTAACGCTACATACTCTTCTGGTAGCATTTGATGCATTACAACTCTGTAAAAATATATGTATACATACAGTCATGTTAAGGGCTTTGTACTAATACAATGGAGAAACAATGAGAACTCATTTTTTCTTCTCGTATATTATGTATCTCTAACACTTTATTTGCATATACACTGATGCCTGATTACAACTTAGGATTGCATGTATGGAATTTCTTGTCTTTTCATGGAACTAACATGTTTTTCATAGTTTGATCATAAATTTTTTTCCTTGAAAATTGTATCTATTTTACGAAGAAAAAAAAAAACGTTATCTAAAGCACGGTTTTAGCTTAATTTCATGAAAAGTATTTTCTTGCCTCCCCCGAAGTAATGGTTCTTAGAATACATTTTCCACGGAACTGCTTTCTTTCCCTTTATTGAACTTCAATTAATTTTATGACAGTATCTAAGCTTTTGATTAGGATTCCCGCAAGTGTCCAATTGAGCTTATGGAAAGAGCAAAACTCTCATATTTTCGAAGGGCGGCAAAAGTAAGCGAGGCTTTCATCAATGAGATAATTTTTTTTACTTTGCATTGAGCTTCTACCCATTCTTGTATGAAAGGGGTAACAGTAGGTTATTGCGAATTGGCAACATGGATTTTTTGATCCACCATATTAGTCGCCTTTTGTTTTGAATTATTTGGAGAATCTCTTTGTTTAATTCCGCCTCTTGTTCTCCTTCTGTTCTTGGAGTCTTGGGTTGTAAATATGTGAACTTTTCATATATACAATTTCGTCGTTATCGAGCAAAAAAAAAAAAAAAAAAAAACAAATTCAATTCAACAAAATTTTGCATGATTGCTAAAGGGGATATTGTTTCATATGAGACAAAAATTTTTAAAGCCGATACTGACCTCAGATCACTCAAACGGTACCCCTGCTGATCTCGATAACCCATTTTAACAATCATGGATCACATAAACTGTAGTTGCAGCAAATCCTACTACTACACCCAAAGAACAATCCTAAGATCTTTGATGGTCAAACATCATCATATAAATCTATGATTGAAGGATTAACAAATAAACTAAAGAACACACTATATTTATGATTGAGGATGAAATACAAATATAAGTATGATCTCACAAAGGCTCAATGATCTTTCTCATCTACATATTTAGAACCCTAAACTCAAACTGCTCTTATCTTTTTCTATTTTCTTTATACACACATAGCAGATGGTAGATGATAGCTCATCAAGTTTCCGACTTCGCCATTGAACCCATCACAATTTACTTGCACAATGGGTTACCTTCGTCATCATTCTTATTTCTCTCGTTATATCTTCGTACTTCACCACCTTGGTGGTTAACTCCATTTCTAACTTCGCCTATTCATGTCTCAACAATTCTACTACAATCTTTCTGGCGACCAATTTGATCTTCTGCCCGCCCATTAAATACTCAACTACCCACTTGATCCCAACCGTCTATCCTTTATCAAAGTTTTACTCGTGTTATCATGTCGTCAACTGAGTAAATATCTCGAAAGTTGGAAAAGTGAATCCAAATACTTCGTCAATGCATGCCACGAGTTGATGGGTGTCGTAAGTGCAACAAATTAATTAAGATATTTCCCACTAATTAGCTAGTAATATAGCGGTAGTAAGAGATCGTTCCCACAGAGAGCTGTGTAATTGATATGTTATTTGAATGAGCAAAAATAAAGTAAAAAGGGGGGATTGGTTTGATGAAAGTAAAATAAAAATATAATAAGAAAGCAAAGATGATTAAGGAATCATTCGCCGTCACTGAACATAAAATACTTGTTTATTCCTTGTTAATTTTCTATTATCACCAACCGTAGAATAGCAATAAGCTCCGTTATCCCCGGAATTCCTGTTGTCACTGGATACGAAAGCGCTCGACTACCAGATTTTATCCATCTGAGCCACCATGAATAAGCTCTCAAGGTGTAACCCATCGAATGCATTACGTTTTGTAAATTAGGTTGATCCTATCATTAGACGCATAAGCTCGGTCTGCTTACTAGTGTCATCTCTATACACAATTGCTTAACAGAATCCCTCTGTCAGCTTTTGCGATGTACTACTTGTGTATGAAATTGAGTGACAATTACACGTATCACCAATCCCAATACTAGTAGAATAATTATCATTAGGTTAATTCAAATGGCCAATTGAATAACCCAGTAATAATCTTAGACACTAAAAATAATAGAGACAATCGACAAGAAAATTAAACTCAAAATAAACTTGTGAAAATAATTAAAGTTCCATTAATCAGGACTTTGAAATCATCCCTAATCAGTAAAATTTAGCTACACATGGATTTACTAAAACCCATGAAAAATTTATGAAATAAAAAAAGAAAATAGATTGGTTTCCCCCTGGGAAACCCTAAGATATGAAATAAAACCTTTCCTCTCTCTTTATTCTTTTCTGTATTCTCTCTCAAAGTTGTATCTAGAGCTCGGATACACGAATCTATTTATAGGCCTCCGTTCAAACCTAATCACGTGAATTCCTCGTTGGATAAGGATCCATAGTCGGCTAATAGAGTTTCAGAAGTTGCACAAAACATGTTCTGTTGATTCCATGACATAGGGACTATTGTAGTCTAATAAACACGGCTTCTGATTGGCTGATATTCAGTAGAGGATTTTGTAGATCGACGTGGCTTCTTAAAAGCTAATTATACATCCAACTTGGTGTACCCTGATGTACCAAGTTCCTACTTTTTATCACGCGTCAAATCTTCTCAGTTGCTCGGAAATCTTCTCCGGTCTTGTCTCTGTTTTCTCAACCTATTCCTCGATATCCCTCTCTACTGTTTTCTCGGTCAAGACTCATGCCTATCTTCTTACTGTTTGCCATGAAAGACTCGAGCTCACCATGACACTCAGTCCCATAACGGCTCCGGCAACCAATCATTCTCCATCAACAGAGGCCAACCATTGGCAAGTTATAACTCAATCCAACTTCAAACAGAATCACCACCACAGCTACCAATTCTTCCCCATAACTATCTGTAACCACATCACCACATTCCTCCGTGTTTTTAGCTCGAACTTCTCCATTACTATCTCTGATCATCTCTGCCATTAATCATCGATCATATTTTTTTTTGATCAACATTAATCACCGATCATCATTGATCATCTTTACTACCAGGGTTGGCATCAACAACAACCTCCATTCCCTGTATGTCTCGAGCTCGTCTCAACACCATATCCTCGAGTTACTCTCTGCAGTCACTGGCATCACGATCAATCTCTTCCATGCCAGCAAACCAAGCTCGACTGCATTCGTAACCATCTCTTTACTGACTTCGTAACCCTGCAATTTTTGTTAGACAAACAACCTCTAGCTGTGCACATCCAAGTCAGTCGCCAGATGTTGTTAGCTGAACAAGTCTACTGCCAAGTAACTCGGTCTTCTAGTTTAGCTATTTACTTGTTAGGCTGTTGAACTGTTTCCATTAATCTCTGTAACTGCTTGTTTGAATCTCTAATATAAATATCATTCAAGTCTCCACAGTTAAGGTGTAGAAGAATTCACCCAAAGAAACCTTTTCTAACTTGGTATCAGCCTTGATCCAAGCCACCTTCCGCAAATACATCTCAAAATCAAAAAAAAAACCCTAATTATCTAAACCAAAAATGGCAGACGTTACCATCAGTCTTCGCCAAGTACAGATCCACCACTTAGTTACCCTAAAACATACAGAGACAAATCATCTTCTCTGGAAGGCTCAATTTAAACCCATTCTAAAGGGTCATGATCTCACAGGCTTTATAGATGGAAGTAAAGTAAAGCCAGCAAGAACTCTACCAGACAGTGAAGCTGTAAATCCCGCCTTCACTGCGTATGAACAACAAGATTCCTTGATCGTTGGGTGGTTAAACTCAACTTTAACACCTGAAGTATTGAGCACAGTTGCACGTCTTGACACAACCAAAGAAATCTGGGACAAATTGGAGCAGGAGTATGCACCAAAAACCTTTGCTCATTAGATGAGCTTGAAGAAGCAGCTTCACAGCTTGTCCAAAGGTAATAAGACATTGAAGCAATATTTGACTGATGCTAAGAGTTTATTTGCTCAGTTGGCAGAGACAGGATACACGGTCCCTGCTGATAAAAAGAAGCAGGCTATCAGCAACGGGTTGAACCAGAGTTATGATCCAATTGTAACCACATTAAGCACTGCAGAAGGGATGGACATCGACACCTTCTACACTCATCTCCTTACCTTTGATTTGCGGATCGAGCATCAACTGAAGTTGTTGGAGACACCCATTGCTAATGTAGCTGCAGGATCATCATCTTCATCAGGCAAAGTTGATCCAAGGAGATTCAACAATCAACAAAAAGGATCTAATCAGTTCTACAACAACAATTCAAACCGTGGGAATCAACCTCAAAGGAGTGGACTGGTTGTAGAAAAGTGCCAGATTTGTAAGAATAAAGGCCATCTTGGTGATAGATGCTGGTTTCGCTATGAGAAACCAAATAACAACAAAGGAAAATCACCCGCGGCTTACATTGCCTTCCCTGGAGGATATCAAGGTAATCAATGGGTGACTGACACTGGAGCCACGCATCACATGACTGCAGACATGAGAAACTTAACAATCACACATGAGTATGATGGTACTGAACAAGTTCATGTTGGTAATGGTAATGCTCTCAACATTGCAAACATTGGTAACTCTTCTTTTACATATAAGAACAGAAATTACCATTTAAACAACATTTATCATGTCCCTCAAATAAAAACAAATCTGCTGTCAGTCTCACAGTTCTGTAAGGATAATAACGTTTACTTTGAATTTCACACTACTTATTTTGTTGTGAAGGACAAGTGCACGGGGATAATACTGCTGCGAGGACAGAATAGGAATGGTCTTTATTTGTTTGATGGAGTAGAAAGGATCAGCTCACCAACATTCCCACAATCCTACGTCTCATCTTCCTTTCCGCTGTGGCACCAGAGATTAGGTCATCCTATGCTGAGTACTGTTTCGAAAGTTTGTCGTCAGTTTTCACTTCTTGTTTCCAATAAGAAATTTTATTTTTGTCACTCTTGTCACATAAGCAAGAGTAAGAAACTTCCTTTCCCTGTTAGCAGTACTGTTTATAATAAGCCTTTGAGCTTAGTTGTTTCTGACATTTGGGTTTCTCCTAAACTATCAAGGAATGGCTATAAATATTATTTACTTATCATGGATGTGTATTCTCATTTCACCTGGATTTTTCCCCTTGTGCAACGCTCAGATGCTCTCCAGACATTCATACACTTTCATAAGCAAGTGGAAAATCTTACTGAGCATAAAATCAAAGTATTCCAAAGTGACAATGCATTAGAATTTAAGAAATTTAATTCCTATCTTAATGATTCAGGAATCCAACATAGATTTTCATGTCCCCATACATCACCTCAAAATGGTTTGGCTGAACGTAGAATACGTCATGTTACGGAATCTGGTTTAGCTCTTCTCTACCATGCAAATATGCCAGTATCTTTTTGGTCAGATGCTTTCACCACAGCCTGTTATCTCATTAACAGACTACCTAAATCAGACTCTGAAAGCAAAACTCCTCTTCAGCTGCTTTTCAATAAGAAACCAGATTACACATTCCTAAAAGTCTTTGGATGTTTAGCTTATCCGTGTCTTAGGCAGTATAACTCGAATAAGTTAGAACCGAGGTCGTTTTCATGTGTTTTTCTAGGTTATAGCAGTGCTCATAAAGGTTACATATGCCTACACAGACAAACTAATCGAGTTTACATCTCTCGTCACGTTCGTTTTGAAGAAAGCTCATTCCCGTTTTTGTCAGCGCAGCATCAAAATCCTCCATGCAGTCAAGGTATGGTTCCATCTGATACTAGTATCTTACTATCACCACCTTTTAGGCATGCTACAATGTCAGCTTCTCAGATTCAGGGTGTTCAGTCGTCATCTTCTGCTACTCTATCACATGTGCAACCATCCCCAATGCTGTCAGCGCCTCCGGCCTTACAAGATTTTTCAGCTGCGCGCGTTTCCTGGTGGTGTACGCTATCAGGAATCATCGCATGTTGTTCAGAACTCAGCTGAGTCGTCTGCTGCACCGAGTGCGACTCAAACTTAAGTAACATCAGCTCAGTCAGATGTTGTGTCTCACCCTATGGTCACACGTGCAAAGTCTGGCATTAGTAAGCCAGTTCAGCGGTTGTGCTTAACTGCATCCAAGCATGCTTTGCCAGAATCAGACTTTATGGAACCTACATGCTTCACTGATGCTGTCAAGAATCCTAAATGGAGGATTGCTATGGATATGCAAATCAATGCGCTTATAATTAATGGCACTTACTCTTTGGTCAAATATGAGAAGGGAATGAATATTGTAGGTTCTAAATGGGTTTTCAGAGTGAAACAAAATCCAGATGGAACAATTCTGAAATGTAACGCTCGCTTGGTAGCAAAGGGATTCAATCAACAAGAATGAGTTGATTATGGAGAGACTTCAGTCCTGTCATCAAACCCTGCACTATTCGTCTTGTCTTGTCAATTGCAGTCATGAATAATTGGCAGCTAAAACAACTTGATGTGGAGAATGCTTTTCTTCATGGAACATTGGAAGAAGATGTTTACATGAAACAACCTGCGGGGTATGTGGATCCTAACTATCCAGATCATGTCTGTAAACTGCATAAGTCCTTATATGGACTAAAACAAGCCCCACGTGCATGGTATTCGAAGCTGAGTAATTACTTGATTTAGCTGGGTTTCAAAGCCTCAATTGTAGACAGTTCTCTCTTCATTCTACAAACCCCATCAGCAGTGACATATGTGTTGGTCTATGTTGATGACATAATTGTCACATGCTCGTGTTCTTCTCAGATTACTAAGCTTATTGCAGATCTCGGTGAGGCATTTGCATTAGAAGATATGGGTGATATATCTTTTTTCTTGGGTGTTGAAGTTCTAAGGAAAGACCAGGAATTGATACTAACTCAGCGAAAGTATATCACTGATCTCCTGAAGAAGACAAAACTAGATGGTGTTAATCCGGTTTGTAGTCCGTTACCTCCTAATTTGAAGCTTCTCAGGCAAGGCACAGAGAAGTTCATGGATCCAACTTTGTATAGGAGTGTGGTAGGTGCTCTTCAATACTTTCATCTGACGCGGCCTAACATATCTGTAACAGTTAACAAGGTCTGCCAATACATGTGATGAGTGCCAAATATTGCATATTTCTACACCTTTTTATTGGCATTTAACTCATCTTTTGTGCTCAAAAATCAGATATTATCCCAAATTCTGTATTTTCTTTGTTTTCAAGAATAAATATTTGTACTAATTAATTTTGTATTTTTAGGTAGTAAATAAAGCTCGGAGAAATTGAGGAGCCAAAAGAGCAGAAAATTGGAGACAAGCGTCTATGGAGCAGAAAGCCAAAGCCCGCGCGCGCATCAGTTGCAACCCAACAAGTAGCAACCCATTTACAAGACATGGGCTTGAGCAGTCCAAGGCCCGACCCACGACCCGGATCCAAGCCCGTCCCTTCGGAGCCGTTAGATTCGAGCCATTTTCATCCTACGGTCGCATCGGCCTACGCATCGGATTACCCTAGATCCTACGGTCGCTCCATCCCTTGCATCAATCCTTGATGTGCCCGCTCAACACCAAAACCACCTATACCTTACCCATCGACCAAATCCCCATTTCTCATTTCATCTTCTCTTTCTTCTCCCCCGACACAAAACCAGAAAACCCATTCTCTTCCCCTTTTCCTGACAGTGCAGAGCCATCACCACCATCTCCTTCCCCTGACAACAGCACCAACCGCACCAGTAGCCACCTGCTCCGCCACTCTCTCTCAAATTATCTCTATCATAGCTTTTCCATACCCTAGAAGCTAGGTTAGAGATAGTTGGAGCTAGGGTTTTCTCTAACATCAAATCAATGGAGTCAGAGACGAGTGAGGGGAGGAAAGAGGTTTGGGTTTTTCATTAATTGCAAGTTTGAGTGATTTGTGAGGTATAAATGGATGTTCTTCTTGTGAGAGAAAGGAGGTCAGTTTTAGGGTTTTATTTTGTAATTTATTTTCTGTTTTAAGCTTTGCATTATGTTCTAAATTAAATTGCTAGGGTGTAGATGAAACCCTTAATGATTATATGAAGTTAATTCATTCTCAAGCTTCTATTCTTACTGTTTTGTATTGTATTAGGATTATTAGCTAATTGTTGAGCAAATTAGCATGTGATTGGTTGTACTGTAAGAAGACAACCAATACTAGGGGAAAATTAGTGAATGCAATTGGCATAATTTCCACCTGAAGCCTTCAAGGGAAGTGTAAGAGTAGAACTTGAATTGTATTACCTTAGTATAGGATTAGGAGGTGAATTCAATCACCCTAGTGCTCTCACCCAACTGTCACAATACTCTTACACATATTGCTACCTTAGATTAGAGTCACAACAACCAATTCAGTCGTATCGACACCAAAATAACAACATTTGTGTTACTTCTTTAGAAATCAGTTTAGTGAAGCCCTGCTGACACTTACACACTCCATTTCCCTGTGGATCGACCTGTGCTTGCCTTGCCTCCAATAGGCACTGTGCACTTGCAGTTATACGTAGGCGAAGACACTCAAAATAGCCTACCAAGTTTTTGGCGCTGCTGCCGGGGATTTGGTAGTGTGTTGTGTGTTCATTAGTGCTTATCTCACTGTTTTTCAACCCACCATTGTATATATATCCTTTGTTCTCTTCTGCTATTAGTTTAACTTAACTTAATTTTTTACATCTCTGTACCTGATATTGCATTATAACATCTGTTAGTTTCTCTTCTAGTCTTGTTGAACTCATTTATAGCTTAACCCATCTGTAACTCATCTGTATCATTAGCATCTGTAGCTTACATTCATAAGCCCTGCATTCTTCCATCTCTTTTTGTTAAACCTTGCATATCTGCATCATTGCATTAGTTCAGTTCCTTCTGTCAGAATAAGCATCTTTACATCTATATCATCATTTGTAGCTAACCTCACTCTTAGTATAGTATGTACTCTTTGTAAAATTTTTAGTTGAGTCAGAGAAAAGTACCACCTGTAGTTTCTCATCAGTGTGCTGCTATTGTAGTTTCCCTCCATACTAAAGTGCATCTGTAAGTGGAGCATTGGCATTATTGGTTAAATTTTTCATCACCTATAACTTGGTCTGCCCTGAACAGATAACCAAGAGCAGTAGTTAATCTTCATGCTGCAGAATCCTTGTTTTGAACTTCTAGTATCAGTCTTTTGAACTTGCTAGGTAGTGCTCTCTTGCTTTAAACTGTGCAATTTTTGAGAACTGAAACTCTCTCTTGAGTAGCAGGTACTTGTGGTGCAGCTGAGCAAACTCAAGGAAGACAAGGGAGCAGCAAAACCAATTGGTGGAATTGCCTAAACCCAGTTTTATACTGGCGGTATTGTGTCTCAACCCTGCTTACATGAATGAATGATATAGCATGCTTGCTGGTATGATGACCTTTGAAGCTTATCTGTGAGCCATTACTCCCTGAATGCATGATAACCCATCTGCCTTCCCAAGTATTGCTCCATACCTGAAATCTGTGCTTGTATGTTCTGTGACCACCATAACCCATCTGTCTTGTATTTTAGCAAGCCCTGTGCTTAACTCCAGCCCTGAAGCTGTGAGTTTGAGCTACCACTTGGAAAGCCAAGTTAGCTGAAAACCCCAGTTGAAGTCAACTGAGATAGTTGACAACAACTCAGACTGTTGACATCAACTGAGTGAGTTGATGCCACAGACCCTGTTGAGCCAAGTTGTTGACAGACTTTGTATGAACTATAATCTTCCAGTTGCTAATTCATCTTCACCTGCTAGTTGAGTGCTAGGTCATATGCTGAATATTCTCACCTGCAACCCTTGAAAACATGCTCACACCCCTGTAGTTGTTGAGCTTGATTTGTTGACAGACCCCTTGCATGCTCTATTCTGTTGACAAGAGTGTTAAAATCTGATGCTATGCTTGTATAACCACTTGTGTTGCCTACCCTGGTCATAGCCTGTGAAAACCAAAGAGGTCAACTGACCCTGTTGACACTTGCATCTGAGTAGTTAGCTGTAAAGTGCTAGCATTGTTCAATTGCTGTTTATCTTCTGCATCTGTGAACTTATGATGCTTTGAATTATTATGAAAATATCTGTGATGACTGCAATCTGTGAATGAGCCTGTGCCAGCGGAGTGAATGTTGAGTGTCTGAAATTGCTTTAGCATCTCATTTGTTGTATGCCACGCACAAAACCAGCACATGCTTCACCCTGAGTGAGCACATCCCATAACCCTGAGCAACTCATACAATTTTTTTTTTGATTTTCTTGTGCTTGGCCCGACTCAAAGCCGTGTATTAACCCGTCCCCGCATGCCGTGTCGTTCACATAAGTCTTGCTTCGTTAACCCGTGCATAAGCCG